>CM076581.1:1408473016-1408623440 GCA_034641835.2 Pinus albicaulis
ACCTTGCCACTGTGTAATATTCCTTTTTTAGGATTGCTCTTAAATCATACATGAAAAACGCATTTCCAGCAACATATGCAATAAAACAGTGAAATTATCACTTGGATCCCATAGATACATCCATCTAGCATCTAAATACAAGAGGAGATCATAAAGAAATGAAACTAGGTGGGTTAAACAGATCTCCCACACTAGAGTAGCTAAAATTGACTAAAAACCCCAAACTGCATTTTACCGGAGTTGCTGCATCAATGGACTGCACCGTCTAAAGATGGTTTTAACATAAAAATATGGGAGAACGATATATATACTCATATATTAATGAATAATGCTGAAGTATAGAGATCTAGTCTCCTCATACAAAATACAAGAGAACCAACAAGGGTTTCTTGTCAAATACTCTGCATACAAATGTGATCTTCAGAAAATTACTGAATAATCACTGAAACACTGAAGCAAAAGATAATAGAAGGCTGGAAAGATATCTGATCTGATGTAGAACCCTCAAGGGATTCCTCCCATGAAAGGATGAACCTCTCAATCACAAGGAAACACTACAACGGAGCCACCAAACCATGCAATGATCACTGCCTCCAAAATAACGCACTCCCTAGTAGAAAAAGTACTGGGAGGGTATGAGAAATGTGTGGTCTGATACCACAGATCTGAAATAATCTCTGGAGCTCTCCAAACATTCTCTCAAGTGAAGGAAAGTTTCCTCCAATGAGGAACTAGCTCAGAAGCTGGGATTCCAATCCCTTCCACTGCTGCACCCATCAACACTACACAATCTCCAGCAAAGTTGTGCTGATGAAGATGGTTGAAGCTTGGCCTGAAAACCTGATGTGGAAGTGATGAATACAAGCTCTCCCAATGAGCTTTTTAAAGGAAAGAGGTGGTATTCCCGCCTGGGAACACCCAGTGCTAAACATCACTGCAACTTTGCTAAGCAACAAAGCAATAACAATTCTTGACAGCCAAGAATAATAATCTACAACATGATTAATAATGCTGCTATCATCTTCCTTATATAAGATATGAGTTTGCTTTCCCTTGGCCCCACTCAATTAGGTTACTTCTAACCCAAGTTACATCTCCCTCCAAAATTGCGTTATTCCTTCTTGGATTCCTCCACTAAAACTGCGTTGTTGACTTAGTCAAAGCAGCTTGAATTTAACCTTGTTCACACATGGAGGTGTCTTATTGATCTAGAAAGAGTGTATCCTTTCAAATTTGGAGTATTTTGTTCCTCCTTAGGAGACTTATGGGCTTTTCTTCCCATTTATTCACTGACTATAGCTGCTGCTAACTCTAATGTTCCATTTAGCTTGGAGGCTAAAATTTTGGAACATTACAGACCTCCCCTCCAAAATATTTTCTTGTCCTCAAGTAAATGCATAAGGAGAAAAAAATCTATCCCCTATTCCTCATGTGGCCTCCATCAATAGCCTCCATCACTACATCAAGAGAATCTGCAAATAAACTGTCATCCAATGCTTTCTCCCAAGTGTGAAAAACCAAAGTATCTGCATCAATCAAAGGTGGAAAGCGTGAATGGAAACATGCTAGCTCTCTCATGGCATTCACAAAGTAGAAGTGATTATCAACATGGTGAATGAGTGTCTCCCTCACCCATGCAATCATCCAAATGAAGTGAGTCACCCTCCAACATAGTAACTCATGAAAAGTCTCTTCCACCTTGTGCTCCTGAAATGTAGGTGGGCTGAATAAGTGAACATGATAGGTAAGAGGGCCTATCCCATGCTGGCCTCCTCTCCACTTATGATAAGTGTAGAAGGCATGCTAATCTTGGGCTGAAACTTGATGGCCCTCCAATGGCCAGAAGAAGATTGAGCCTCCAAGGAATCCTCCAAGGACTCTTCCTCCAAAATCATGGGTCATGCCAACCCAAACCATTCCATTCAAGATGAATGGCACATCATCACCACATGGCAACCAAATCAGAAAATGGCTGAAGGTTATGTGCAAGTTTTGATGATACATATGGTCTCTATGGTGGATACAACGCAGTTCTCCCAACTGCTGCTTGAGAATGTCATATGGCAAGTGGTCTTGCAACAAGTTACAAGATGTATATGTTTGTTCTCCCAAGATGGGGAAGTAAGCATAAATGTATATCAGCTATACATATATAAAATAACAATTCACTTTCCCAAATTCATGTATGGATGGGCTACTATCATCATAAACATTGGCCCTAAAGTGACCATGAAACCCAAAAATACTCTTTCTCTTTTGAGGAGCAATGCATTGTTAAAACATGGTGGGAAAACATAAATACTCAATGGAGTAATAAAAAAGTATAGAAATTCATTTCCTACCATACATAGTGAGTAGGCTAAAAGTGGGGTCCATGTACTAGCTCCCCCATGAGGATTCCCTCACAAGAATCTGCAGGAAGGGATACACATACTCTTTGGAACACTCCATCAATAAGAACATACTCCCATGTGTCAGCATTGTAGGCCTTAAGAATAAGGCTCCATGACTTCTCCCTTTGACATTCCACATGCCAAAGCCATCCACCATCATGCTGCTAAGTGAGAAGATCATCTTCCGACATGGAAGTCTCTCATGATCCTCCAATGTTGAAGGGTAGCCTCCTTGCACCATGAATGTGCCTTCCTTCTTCTTGGAAATATCATGAAAAGTATGGGAAGGATTTTTCCCATACTCTCCCAAGTGTAACCATAGCAAATTTTTTTTTTTATGTTGCCTCATTTCCCCCTAATACAAGTCATGAAGTAAAATCATGATGGTCAACTTGTATGATGCCCCATACCAACAAATCTTCTGCTGCTCTATCATATGGGTGCTGTTGTAGTTCCTATGTTTTGGAAAGTTTGGAAATACCAAAAGACAAGACAACATCAAACCACTTTGGGATCTCAGGATCTAGCCCTCCTGGATCCAGAGAGGGATCTCTCTATAAAGGCAAAGAAATGTATATCTTTAAAGTTCAATTTCAAGGTATTAGGCTAGTTATAGGGCACAAGGGTTATTGTTTTGTTTTTTTTTGTTTGTTTGGTTGGAAACATGAAAAAAGGGTTCAATGTGAGGTAAAGAAGTGAGTAAAGGAGGATTTAGGCAATGGGGAGACAATTCAAAGAAAACTCAAGTTCATTGGGCAAATGGAGTCATAAAAGGGTTTACTTGCAATTCAATATCCAAGGCTTTCAAATGGGCTAGTCATCTAAATCAGAGGATCTCTAAAGATGATAGTATGGGATGAAATGATAAGGAATGAAGGTGAATGACAAGGAAACCTTCCAAGGTGACCACTTAGGAGAAAATCTAGGGATAGGGAATGCCTTAACCATCTATGATCAAACTCCTAAAGAGGTTAACTCTTTAGACAATAGAAAACACTAGGATTGGCACAAAGTGAAGTCGAAGATTAGAGAAAGACTTTTAACTTTCAATGCTTTCGACATTCAACTTAAGGGATCTCAGAAAGGCTAACTGTTGGAAAAATACCCTAGTGAGACAGAAATAACTCTAATCTCCCAGTTTCCCAATTCCTTCAAATAAAACCCAACAAGAACATCTAAAAACAAATTCTAAATCCATACATTAGTAAGCATTAGAAGACCAACAACTATACTGGTTAAATTGTATTGAATTTGTTCTTAGATTACACCATTAGCAGAAAACATAAAAGATAAGAAGAGCAGGAAGCGTTAGGGTACTTTAAGGCAGTATATCCCAAGCTAGATTACTGATTCTTATCAGAGAAATGAAATATGAATGCATAACAGAGTGACAAACGATAAAAGATAGAACACATCACCGCTAATTAAGGTCAGGATCCAATGAACATGCTTGTCATATTAAAGAGCAACACCAATCATATACATCATTTTCCAACAACTTGAAATCAACTAGAAAACATCTCCCATGCCTATTTTACAACTAATACACAGAGAAATCTATCGCAATGAAGCAGCTTAAAATCCACGATTAACCAACCAATAACCTTTACAATGTATTTCTTTTGAGTTCTTATAGCTGAAAGAGCGGCAGTAGAGGTAGATAGAACTTTAAATGGCTCATTAAAATAGAGGGAGAAGTGTTCTGCAACCCATTCTGTCTTAATATCCCTGTATTGACTTTCAGTACTCTTTGGGTGAACTAGGGGTCTTCGACATGATGATAATAACTTTAGAGGTATGTTTCTGAGGTACTTTTTGGCTGTTTGTACTCTATTTGTACTTTGAGACAAGTAAGGCAGATGAATGATTTTCAGGCCTTCCATACTTGGTAACTAATGCTCTGGTGATCTCAGGACTTCTGTCAGGGTGATAGTCTTCTCAGGATCTTGATGGAGAATAAAAAACTGTAGGAACTTGTCCTTTCTTAGGAAAGAACGTTCTGCTGATGTGAAACACTGATATGGCTTGTTTCATGTGCTTTAGACCTTATTAGGCTTTCTGATCATTTTTAAGGTTTCAATCTGTATCTTCGTCCTTTAAACATCTGGATTATACCATTAATATTCAATAACAGGCTTAAATCCTTTCAAATCTTTCACTGATACTCTTTGCCACTTATTTTCTGATCTGTCTGTGAATATGCAGGTTCTATGGCGCTGAAGGGTTTGACTGAGGGTTTTGCAGACTGATCCCTTTGATAAAAACATGCTTAAAACCTTCCTAGATGTCCTTCCTGCTATCTCTGGCTCTATAAAATGACATTTTGTACTCTGTATTTCCACGACAGCGACTATGAAAAATAATGTTTTCACCATATGCAACCCTACACAAAGACAATAAACATGTTAAGAAAAATCCTCAGGGAGTGGGAGGGATGCTATGGAGGATCGAGGGAATAGTGGTGCAACAGTGAAAATGGATGATGCAGGTGGAAAAATGGAGGAAAACCATGTAGAATGGAGGAAAAATAGTCTGATGAAGGTCTGGGGCAATGCGGGTTCTGGGCCGTCCGATTAGATCATATATCAGCAATCTACGGTCGAGATTCATTGATCGGATCATTCATAGGACTAAATGAAATGGGATATGGGAACATGTCGTGACCGTTGGATCAAATAAGGTTAATGGTGATCAACGATGGAGGTTCGTCAAAGAATTCGTTTGGAGGTCAGTTGAACAGAGGGCGAAATGAGAATGCAAGATTAAATCAGAGCTGTCTGATTAGGGTAATCTACGGTGGGGATCGCCCAATGGAAACATTGGGAGAAAAGGGGAAAGGAAAATGGTTGGGGTTGTGATATGATCTGGGCCATTAGATCAGGTCAATCAACGGCTAAGATTAAAAGGGAAAACACGCTGCAGAGGGTAGTAAGGAAAAAAACCTAGATGGTTTTTGCATAACATTTAAGTGGTTTTAGAATTTGTCCAAAAAAACGCGATATCATTCGCTTGCTGACACGTGGAAAACAAAAACCGCCTATTTTGCATTTTTTTGAAGTGTTAAACCCTGGGCGCAGAAAAAACATGAAACACAATGGTGACCGTTGGATCTGGGACCTCAGATCCAACGGTGCGGAAGAAATGCGATGGAGGTAAGATGCACGGGTGGAATAGGCTGGTGGGGGTCAATGGCGGGTTAAATCCTGACCTTTAGATCTTGGAAACGGATGGTCAAGATCTGTCGATGGGAAGAAATGAGAAGGGTGGGGTTTGATGAGCAGATACAATGTGGATCGTCCGATCAAGCTCGATTAACGGCTAAGATTCAATCGAAGGTCAGGATGGAAAAGATTCATGAGTGGAGTACGATGCGATCCTGGGCATTGGTTCTTGTGGATTCAACGATCTGGATCTAATAGGTGGATGCGATGACGGGGGGTGTGAATCAAGTCGTGATTGAACCCTGACCGTTGGTTCTTGTGGATTCAACAGCGGAGATTAAATCGCAAGATCGACATCGAAGGAGGGGCAGTGAACGGGGCATTGGATTTGCGCGATGCGATCGAGTGCTAGCCATTGGATCAGAAGCAGAACAACGGTCTGGATTAAGTCAGAAATCGTACAGGCGGAGGGGCAATACGATGGATGGGCATGATGCGATTTCATCTGGGCCATCGGGTTAGAATGGATCAATGACTAAGATTTGTTTGGGGATCACAAATCGGAGGGGGAAAAGGGGATGACACTTAAGACTTTGTGCAATGTGATTAAGTGTTGGCCATCGGATCTGGGACTAAGATCGACGATCAATACTCAATCAGAGGGGTAACGAAGATGGGTTATGGGCAGAGAATTAGTTTAATCCTGATAGTCGGATTCTATGATCGAATGGTCGAGATTAGATGAGGGAGTGGAGGAGATGGGTTCATCGCATCTAGGAATTTCGAAATAACAAAGGAAAAGTCAGAAAGGGAAAGCTCCGGTTGCGATTCGCGATGGGGGCTAGCGACTGGTCCTGGGTGTCGAGTCGCATGGAGGGGGCTGGAGAATATAAGCCCTTGGGGGCTAAACCCTTCATGGTGCAGAAAAAGTGTTTTCCATGCATTTTAAAGGGATTTTTGAGGTTTTTAGCGCCTGATTGCAGGGCTAAGGGTGTATGAGGAGAGGTGCTATGGCATATAAGCCATTGGGGGCTTAAGCTTGATAAAGTGTAAAATAGGGTATTTTTAGGCCAAATTTAGTGTTCTGGTAGGTAGAAAAGGGAATTTTAAAACCAAATAAAGGGAGCCATAAGGTTTAAAAAGGGAATTTTGATGAGATGAAGGGATAATGAGGTGATTTTAGAGGACTTTTGAAGGGGGAAAACGGGGTGAAAATGGGGATTTTAAAGGGGTAAAATGGAGCAGATGGAGGCTTTTTGAAGCTTGTCTTTCACAGAATTAGCAGGGATTTTTAAAGGAAACAACATTGAGGTTTCTTCAAAGGACATAGGACACACAAAGGCTTCAAGAATGATAGATTTTCAAGGAAAATGTCTCTCTTGAAGGCTTAGAAACCAATTTAGCCACTTGTTTGCTATGCTAAAAATTTATAAGTGGCTAACAGTGGCTCCACATGGGGATGACATCTTCTTGAAGGTGTCAAGAACTTTGGATTTAATTCTTTGGAAGTAGGCAATATGCCTGATACTTGGCCATCCTTTTCTTCTTTGATCAGCTGCTACAAATCATGATGGATATTGAGTCAACAGAAAATATTCTCCCAAACAATCTACCTACCCATCCTACAGTCCTAACATTTTTTTTTCAAGGTGCATTTAGACTTGTAGACCTTTTTCATCTTTTTTTTTTTATTGAAAGAAGAAAAACTAATCTAATTCTACCCTTATTCCTCCATGAGACCAGATTAGAAAATTGGTCTCATAGCTTCTCTACCTACACTAATATCTGCTAGGATTAAACTGTCTAGTAGATTTCTTTCTCTACATTCTAAAACAGAAATTCAAAAACAGTCAAACCAGGATTAGACTGTCTGGTTTGCTATGGGTCCATGGCATAAAGCCAGCTACACATGAACTGAAATTTGCAGGAAATTGAAACCAAAAATGTGAAGGCTTGAAGTTATGAAACTTTAAAGCATCCTTCTTTCTCTTGTGACTCAGATTTTGAGCTTGTTAGAGTCACTTTCCTTCTTCATTTTAGCTCTGGTTTTGAGTTTGTTAGAGCCGATTCTTCTTCTTTCTTTTCCGATTCAGGTTTTGGGCATATTAGAACTAGCCTTCTCCTTTCTTTGGCTCAGGTTTTGAGCTGATTTAAGCCATTCTTTTGGAGCTTCATAGTTTCAAGTTTTGAGTTTGTCTGAACCTTTCTTTTCTCTCTGTTTTGTATTTTTACTTTTTCTTTGAAATTGAATAAAGCGATGATATTTACAATGGAAGGTGAAATCTTTAAACTCTGAACTTCAGCAATAATAATTTTTGAGCATCCTGCCATTGACAGGACCCCTAAACAGATCTGTACCATCTAACTCTTGCAGAAAAAAGGCATTTGGACCAATGGTGGACTGAATGACATAAGGACCTTGCCATAAGCTATCAAATTTTCCATGATTACCCTTGTCCTCTCTCCTAGAGTCCCACTTAAGCACTTTGTCTCCAATTTTGAAGTCACAAGCCTTTGTTCTCTTATCAAACAACTTTTTTATGTCCTCTTGCACTTTTTGAGCTCTGTTGTAGACTTCTTCTCTAGTCTGCTGGAGATGTATTGTTTGATTGATCCTCCTTACCATGCTGTCCTCTTCTGACTGTATTTCTTGGACCAATTTTATCACTGGTACCCCTAGGCTGGTGGGAAATATTGCCTCTGTTACATAAACAAGCTGATATGGGGACATTCCAATGGATTTCTTAGTTGTCAACCTGTCTGCCCACAAAGCATGCACTAACTTGTTATGCCATGATTTTTTATTCTCTTCAAGCAGTGTCTTGATGATGGTCACCAAGCTTTTATTTGATGATTCTGCTAGCCCATTACCCTGAGGATAATAAGCAGTAGAATGACCAAGTGCAATCTGATACCTGTGACAAAAATCAATCATCTTTTTGGAACAAAAAGAAGCAGCGTTATCAGTAATAATCTTCCTAGGGCAGCCAAATCTAGATAGGACATGGTCTTCAAGGAATTTAATGATAATATAATTTGTGGCATCCCTAGAAGGGATGGCCTCTATCCATTTTTTGAAATAGTCTGTGGCTGTGAGAATCCATTTGTGTTGGGCAGATGAAGCAGGGTGGATTTCTCCTATGAAATCTAGGCCCCACTATTGAAAAGGAGCTTCAACAGTGATTGGTTTTAATGGTAAGGGGAGGAGTTTCCTTTTACCCTCAAAGATTTGGCACTTATGGCAGGAAAATATCATTTTATGTACATCTTGGAAAAGTGTGGGACATCTTGGAAAAGTGTGGGCTAGTAAAAGCTAGCTCTAAGTATTTTGTTTGCAGTGGTTTTCCAGTAGAGATGACCTCCACACTCTCCTTCATGGAATTCATGATTTATTCTCTCTGCATCCACTTCAAGAAAAAATTTAAGCAACAAACCATTTTCATTTTTCCAGTATAAAAATTCATTTAAAATGCAATAATTTCTAGCCTTTAACTTTAGAAACCTTGCCTTTGTCTTTGATAAATCAGGAGGAGCATTAAGATTTGTAAGCACATACAAGATGTTATCATACCAAGGTGAGTTTTGGAATTGTTCTTTAATAGTAGGAGCAAGTAATCCTTCATGTTCATCCAAAACATCTACCATATTAATGTCAAGGGCTTGTAAGTTAGATTCAGCCATTAATTATGCCAAGCCTTGACCTTTAATGAGTTTTGTGGGTTTAATCTCCAAATCATACTCTAGTATTACAACAATCCATTTGCCTCTCTTTCCATCTGGATCTTGGGACAAAATGTCTTTTACCACTATATTAGGCACATAGGCAATGATATGAGAATGCAGAATATACACCCTAAAGTCTTGTAAGGCCTTTACCAAAGCATAAGCCTGTTTTTCCATTATATTATATTTCAAGGGAGCATATCTCAATGCTTTGCTAAAGAAAGCAATTGGCTGCTCCTGTCCTTCTGGGTTTTTCTGCAACAAGACCGCAGCCACGGTATGCTCTGATGCAAAGGAGAAAATAAGGAAATATTTTGTGAAATCGGGGCTGATTAGGACTGGTGCTCGGGTGAGTGCATGTTTAACTAATTATAAATATTTTTTGGCCCCTAGAGTCCACTTAACTCCTACTCCTTTCTTAAGCATGTCAGTCGTATTTCTGAGGAGCTCTGCTAAGTTGGGAATAAACCTCCTCAAGAAGTTAATTTTCCCAATAAAGGATTGCATTTATTTTATGTTTCTTGGGTGGATGATATATAGTATTCCCTCAACTCTTTTTGGGTCTATTTTAATCCCCTTTTCTGATATAATATGGCCAAGAAGCTTATCTTCTTGGAGCCTGAATATAGTCTTCTTGGGATTTAAAGACAACCCAAACCTTCTGCACTTTTCAAATACCTTTCTTAGATTTTTGAGGTGCTCTTCATCAGTCTTGGAGTAAACTATTATGTCATCAAGATAAATTACAATGAAGTGCCCTATTTCTTCTGAAAATGCTATGTCCATAGCTCTTTGGAAGGTTGCACTAGCATTCATTAGTCCAAAGGGAATTTTCACATACATGAAAGTGCCCCATGGAGTGGTGAAAGCTGTTTTAAGTTGATCTTCTGGGATTACTAAGACTTGGTTATACCCTGAAAAGCCATCTAATAGGGAAATCCCTTTTGAGCCAACTACCCTTTGTAGGATGTGTTCCATTTTGGGTAAAGGGTAATTATCTTTCAAAGAGGCTCTGTTTAAATTTCTGAAATCAATGCACAATCTTATCTCTCCTGTCTTTTTTGTCACAGCTACAAGATTGGAAACCCAATCAGAAAACCTCACAGGCACTATGATTCCTACCTCATACATTTTCTTGATTTCCTTTTCTACTAGAGGCAATTGTACAAGGTTAATTCTATGCAGTTTCTGCCTAAAAGGTTTTTGGTTTTCTTTCAATGGGATCTTGTGCGGGATAATATCTATGTCATAGGCTTTTAATTCCTCATAGCTCCAGGCAAACACATCAATAAATTCTTTAAATAAATCAATGTATTTCTTCTTGATGTGTGCTGTCAAGGATTTTGACAATTTAATCATTTTAGGCTTATCTTTGTTGCCTATGTTGCATTCTTCAACATCTGACTCAGTGTGTTCTATAGTGGGCTTCTTTGCCACATCATTAAAATAAAAAAGGTCCTCTAAAGGTGCTAGTCCTCTAGGTATGCTTTTATCTTTTGACTGCAGCACCTCAATGTCTTCTTTGTCTATTTTCATGTATTCTTCAATTTGTTTTTCAAATTATTTGTTCAACATGTTTATTTCTGCAGAAAAGGATGGTTTTTCTTCATCAGGAGGCTCTTTATCCAAACAGTTTTCATCAGATTTAGAGTCTGAATTAGGTATTCAAAACTCATTCCTGCAAAGCAAGAAATCCTCTATCTGCTTGTCTCCCTCAAAGACCTGCCAATATTTCTCATTATCTTGCACTGCTGGTCTATATTTTGTTTTAATAATGATCTTTTTGTCACTAGGTAATCTCTGATATGAACTAGCAGCGCAGGCCAATCCATTTGCAACAATGTTTTGACTCCTAGGAACAAACACAAGCTCATATTATACAAAAGTTTTCAACAAATCCATGGCATCATTCCTATATTCCTTTAATCTAGGATGCTTTGTAGTGTACTCTCTATTCACTTGTTTGATGACTAATTCAGAGTCTCCTTGAACAACTATTCTCTTAGCTCTTAGTTTTTTCAATAGATGCAATACTAGGATGAGAGCCTCATACTCTGCAATGTTGTTAGTTCACTTAAAGTCTAGTTTGAAGGCATGGATCTCAACATAGTTGCTTTCAGCATTGTGAAACCATACCCCAGCTCCTGTGTTCTTTCTAGTACAAGACCCATCAAAGTTCATGCACCATAAAGGTCTGTTTGCATATTTGTTATCAGTTTCATCATTATGTTGTATTATGAGGTCTGCACCGTGTTGTGTAATGTTTTGTTCTTTAGGATTTGGATGGAGTTCAGAGTGATGAGTAATATATTGTTTGCAGTCTTGGTTTTGTTCACTCTGATTTTTAAATTCAACAGGCTGTTCAAGGGTTTCTCTTTTGTTTTCCTCTATTTCTAGAGCTACCATTATGTTCAAATCTGTGGCTTGTACTCTGTCATTTGAATCTGTGTTTCCTAGCTCTGGCTCATCTATGCATTCATCATTGTAAAGGATAAAAGAATCCAGATCTGTATGGACAGATTACATGGGTGAATTTTCAGGTTTCTCAGGGTTGTTAACCATAAATTTCATGTGTGCCTCTCTCTATAGTCTCCTAAGCTTGCTAAGGACATGGATTGTGGCATAAGTCATGTCCATATGCATTGTGCCTTGTAGTTTGGCACCCCATGATCTTGACAACAACATGCCATACTTAGGAGCACATCTGCCACCACCACATTCATAACCATGCACTTGGCTGGGATTTGAGTCAGATTCACACAAAGATCTTTAATTAGGCCAAGGCACTTCACTCTGCTAGAGTCAAAAGAGTATAAGTCCTTATAGGGTCTGGTTATTTCTAGGCCTAGCTTTTCCATAATCACCTTTGGCATTAGGTTGTGTGAAGCTCTAGAATCATGCATAGTGTTGTGTAGGATTTTATCATGGATATTTAGGCTGACATAAAAAGGAGGTAGTACCCCTTCCTGTAATTTCCCTTCAATTTTTGGGCCAAACAAGAGGGTAGGTTGATCATCGTTTAAATTGACAGTGTCACTGTTTTCTCCTAAGTTCAAAGATTTCAAAATTTCACCTTTATATACATCCTGAGTGGCCAGCTCAGAGAGAGGGACAAAAATTTTAATTTTGGCAATCTCACTCTCCAAATTGAAAGAAGATTGACTCTTTATGAGGTTTAATTTTGTTTTATGGGCCACTATTTTATTGAAAGAATCAGCTTGCTAATTCTCATTATGTACAATGTTTGAAGATGTTTTATCAAGATCATTAGCTACAATGCTAGTGTTGGTAGTTTCATGACTTGATTTCTCAATAGTTTGGGTGTCTTTTTCTTTGTTCTTGCCAGAACTCTCAGCTGCTGATTTGTTGTTTTCAACAATCACTTTAGGAGTCTTTTCGGTCCTTTTCTTAATTGTGATTTCAGAGGCTTTGGGTTTGGGAGTGTCAATGTTATTTTTTCTTCTGAGATCATATTTTTCTCGGACCTACATGATGGCATTTTCAAATCCTAACCTATATTCTTCGGACTCTAATCCTTCCTCCTCCCAATGTGAGAATGAGGTCTGATTATCCTCTGTAGAGCAGGTATGATCTTGGTTATCTACTTCCACCATGTTTATTGTAGTCCCCTCTGACTCTTCTATTATTCCCTCATCTTCATCAAGGAAATTCTCTTGAAATGGGGGTATGACTTGTTGATCAGAGTCCCTTTGTCTATTGGGAGGGGTACTTCTCCTAAAATTTTGGTTCTGGTTTTGATTTTGGTTTCTGTTCTGATTACTGACTTGGAAAACCATTTTCTCCATCATTTTTTCTAGCCTCTCCATGTTTTTGGCTATATTTTAATATTTGGGATCAAATGTAGAAGCTTATGTGTCATCCCTATATGTTACCTTCTTCTCGGTCCTCATTCTAGCTCTTTTTTAAATCAGGTTTGCCTCTACGCTTACTGCTCCTTTTTGCATGTCTTCTAATGTGTTATAATCTCTCTCCCTCAGCTGATAAGCCATGTCAGCATCAAAGCCTTCAGGGTATTTCACCAAGGCCATTCCTTGGGGGAGTTTCATGTGTGGTGGAAGAGCATTGTAAACACTATTAAATATAGTTGAGTAAGCATGTACACTCTCTCCCTGATTCCTTTTAAGGTTCTTATATTCTGCAAGTATCTAGAGAGGGTTGATTTTGAATTTCCATTTGTTTATGAAGGTCTGATGTAAAGAAGGAAGATCATGGATACTATTGGGAGTTAGGCCTTTAAACCATTTTTTAACCTCTCCTCCCAAACTCTGAGCAAATATTCTCATTTTAACAGTTTCATCTTCTATTTCCATATATTCAAAGGCATCTTCCATCCTATCTACATGGTGTTGAGCAGTGGTAGATTCTTTCCCAGTGAAATGAGGGATTTTTGACTGATAATCATTGGGTAAAGGCACTAGAGGCTGTGGTAACACCAAGGGAGCATACCATGTTGCCATGAGGGAGCATACCATGCTGCCATGATAGTGTTTTGTGGAGGTAAAGGATGGGCTTGAACAACAGGTATATGAATGACAAAAATGCTAGGACCAACAACAAACTGTTGAGTAGATCTAGGGTGAGGGGCCCAAATTTTGGATGAAATGAATATCAGGAGGTGTAGATGGAGGGATTTCCATGTCCCTAATGTTTTGATCACTAGGTGGTGATGAACTTGTAGGCTCAAAGTTTCTCTGATCTATAGCACTAAATGACTGAGTTCTTGGTAAATCCTTTGGTAAATCTAAGTCAAGTAGAGTATTTGATAGAGCTGCAAGGTTTTCAGGTGCTGAATTAGCTCTATTAATGTGTCTGAAAATAATCGATTCTTTAGATGTGAAAGAATTCCTAAGAATACTCTCCGGGTTGTCAACTATTTCAGGCGGGTTTGGATTAGGATAAGCTCTAGTGTGAATTTTTCTTGAAGCCAGTATGTTAGGCCCTCAAGTCTCAACAAAGAAAGTAAGCTAGATATGACAGTCTTTAGGTGGAAAACTATCTTCAAACCAAGAAGTTTATTCCTATGTGTTTCTTTTGGTGTGGATGATGTTGAAATGTAAACTAGTCTCCCAGTGGAGTCTAGTGAAAACAAAGATAATTAGCAGGCCTACTGATCATCAGTGAAGTCTTCTGGTCTTTAAGGAATTGTGGAGTCGCCAGGTGGAAGGTTTATAATGTTTCAAGGAAATTTACTATCCACCACAATGATTTACTTCCAAACTTAGGCTAATATGGTCTTATTCCCCAGCGGAGTCGTCATTATGTTGTGGTTCCTGTGTTTTGGAAAGTTTGGAAATACCAAAAGACAAGACAACATCAAACCACTTTGGGATCTCAGGATCTAGCCCTCCTAGATCCAGAGAGGGATCTCTCTATAAAGGCAAAGAAATTTATATCTTTAAAGTTCAATTCCAAGGTATTAGGCTAGTTATAGGGCACAAGGGCTGTTGTTTTGTTTTATTTTGTTTTTTTGGTTGGAAACATGAAAGAAGGGTTCAATGTGAGGTAAAGAAGTGAGTAAAGGAGGATTTAGGCAATGGGGAGAAAATTCAAAGAAAACTCAAGTTCATTGGGAAAATGGAGTCATAAAAGGGTTTACTTGCAATTCAATATCCAAGGCTTTCAAATGGGCTAGTCATCTAAATCAGAGGATCTCTAAAGATGATAGTATGGGATGAAATGATAAGGAATGAAGGTGAATGATAAGGAAACCTTCCAAGGTGACCACTTAGGAGAAAATCTAGGGACAAGGCATGCCTTAACCATCTATGATCAAAATCCTAAAGAGGTTAACTCTTCAGACAATAGAAAACACTAGGATTGACATAAAGTGAAGTCTAAGATTAGAGAAATACTTTTAACTTTCAATGCTTTCGACATTCAACTTAAGGGATCTCAGAAAGGCTAACTATTGGAAAAAGACCCTAGTGAGACAGAACTAACTCTAATCTCCCAGTTTCGCAATTCCTTCAGATAGAACCCAACAAGAACATCTAAAAACAAATTCTAAATCCAAAACATCAATAAGCATTAGAAGACCAACAACTATACTGGTTAAATGGTATTGAATTTGTTCTTAGATTACACCATTAGCAAAAAACATAAAAGAGAAGAAGAGCAGGAAGCGTTAGGGTACTTTAAGGCAGTATATCCCAAGCTAGATTACTGATTCTTATCAGAGAAATGAAATATGAATACATAACAGAGTGACAAACGATAAAAGATAGAACACATCACCACTAATTAAGGTAAGGATCCAATGAACATGCTTTTCATATTAAAGAGCAACACCAGTCATATACATCATTTTCCAACAACTTGAAATAAACTAGAAAACATCTCCCATGCCTATTTTACAACTAATACATAGAGAAATCTATCTCAATGAAGCAGCTTACAATCCACGATTAACCAACCAACAACCTTTACAATGTATTTCTTTTGAGTTCTTATAGCTGAAAGAGTGGCAGTAGAGGTAGATAGAACTTTAAATGGCTCATTAAAACAGAGGGAGAAGTGTTTTGCAGCCCATTTTGTCTTAATATCCCTGTATTGACTTTCAGTACTCTTTGGGTGAACTAGGGGTCTTCGACATGCTGATAATAACTTCAGAGGTATGTTTCTGAGGTACTTTCTGGCTGTTTGTACTCTATTTGTACTCTGAGACAAGTAAGGCAGATGAATGACTTTCAGGCCTTCCATACTTGGTAACTAATGCTCTGGCGATCTTAGGACTTCTGTCAGGGTGATAGTCTTCTCAAGAGCTTGATGGAGAATAAAAAACTATAGGAACTTGTCCTTTCTTGGGAAAGAACGTTCTGCTGATGTGAAACACTGATATGGCTTGTTTCATGTGCTTGATACCTTATTAGGCTTTCTGATCATTTTTGAGGTCTTCAATCTATATCTTCGTCCTTTAAACATTTGGATTAAACCATTAATCTTCAATAATAGGCTTAAATCCTTTCAAATCTTTCACTGATACTCTTTGCCACTTCTTTTCTGATCTGTCTGTGAATATGCAGGTTCTATGGCGCTGAAGGGTTTGACTCAGGGTTTTGTAGACTGATCCCTTTGATAAAAACATGCTTAAAATCTTCCTGGATGTCCTTCCTGCTATCTCTAGCTCTATAAAATGACATTCTGCGCTTTGTATTTCCACGACAGTGACTGTGAAAAATAATGTTTTCACCATTTGCAACCCTGCACAAAGACAATAAACATGTTAAGAAAAATCCTCAGGGAGTGGGAGGGATGCTATGGAGGATCGAGGGAATAGTGGTGCAACAGTGAAAATGGAGGATGCAGGCGGAAAAATGGAGGAAACCATGTGGAATGGAGGAAAAACTGTCTGATGAAGGTCTGGGGCGATGCGGGTTCTAGACCATCCGATTAGATCAGATATCGGTGATCTACGGTCGAGATTCATTGGTTGGATCATTCAGAGGACTAAATGAAATGGGAGATGGGAACATGTCGTGACCGTTGGATCAAATAAGGTTAAAGCTGATAAACGACAGAGGTTTGTCAAAGAAGTCGTTTGGAGGTCAGTTGAACGGAGGGCGAAATGGGAATGCGAGATTAAATCAGAGCCGTCCAATTAGGATAATCGACGGTGGGGATCGCTTGATGGAAACATTGGGAGAAAAGGGGAAAGACAAATGGTTGGGGTTGTGATATGATCTAGGCCATTAGATCAGGTCAATCAATGGCTAAGATTAAAAGGGAAAACACACTGCAGAGGGCGGTAAGGTGGAAAACCTGGATGGTTTTCGCGAAGCGTTAAAGTGGTTTTAGAATTTGTCCAAAAAAATGCGATATCATTTGCTTGCTGACACGTGGAAAACAAAAAATCCCTATTTCACATTTTTTTGAAGTGTTAAACCCTGGGCGCAGAAAAAATGTGAAACGCAATGGTGACCGTTGGATCTGGGACCTCAGATCTGACAGTGTGGAAGAAATGCGATGGAGGTAAGATGCACGGGTGGAATAGGCTGGTGGGGGTCAATGGTGGGTTAAATCCTGACCGTTAGATCTTAGAAATGGACGGTCGAGATTTGTCGATGGGAAGAAATGAGAAGGGCGGGGTTTGATGAGCGGATACAATGTGGATCGTCCGATCAAGCTCGATTAACGACTGAGGTTCAATCGGAGGTCGGGATGGCGAAGATTCATGAGTGGAGCGTGATGCGATCCTGGCCGTTGGTTCTTGTGGATTTAACGGTCCAGATCTAATCGGAGGATGCAATTACGGGGGGTGTGAATCAAGACACGATTGAACCCTGAACGTTGGTTCTTGTGGATTCAAAGACGGAGATTAAATCGCATGATCGACATTGGAGGAGGGGCAGTGAACGGGACACTAGATTTGCGTGATGCGATTGAGTGCTAACCATTGGATCATAAGAAGATCAATGGTCTGGATTAAGTCAGAAATCGCACAGGTGGAGGGGCAATACGATGGATGGGCGTGATGCGATTTGATCTGGGGCGTCGGGTTAGAATGGATCAACGACTGAGATTTGTTCGGGGATCGCAAATCGGAGGGGGAAAAGGGGATGACACTTAAGACTTTGTGCGATGCGATTAAGCGCTGGCCGTCGGATCTGAGAGTAAGATCGATGGTCAATACTCAATCGGAGGGGTAACGGAGATGGGTTATGGGTGGAGAATTAGTTTATTCATGATCGTCAGATTCTACGATCGGACGGTTGAGATTAGACGAGGGAGCGGAGGAGATGGGTTCATCGCATCGGGGAATTTTGAAATAACAAAGGAGAATTCAGAAAGGGAAAGCTCTGATTGTGATTCGCAATGGGGGCTAGTGCCTGGTCCTGGGCACCGGGTCGCATGGAGGGGGCTGGAGAATGTAAGCCCTTGGGGGCTAAACACTTCATGGTGTAGAAAAAGTGTTTTTCATGCATTTTAAAGGGATTTTTGAGGTTTTTAGCGCCCGATTGCGGGGATAAGGGCGTATGAGGAGAGGTGCTATGACATATAAGCCCTTGGGGGCTTAAGCCTGATAAAGTGTAAAATAGGGTATTTTTAGGCCAAATTTAGTGTTCCAGTAGGCAGAAAAGGGCATTTTAAAACCAAATAAAGGGAGCCATAAGGTTTAAAAAGGGAATTTTGATGAGATGAAGGGCTAATGAGGGGATTTTGGAGGACTTTTGAAGGGGGAAAACGGGGTGAAAATGGGGATTTTAAATGGGTAAAATGGAGCAGATGGAGGCTTTTTGAAGCTTGTCTTTCACAGAATTAGCAGGGCTTTTTAAAGGAAACATCATTGAGGTTTCTTCAAAGGACATAGGACACGCAAAGGCTTCAAGAATGACATATTTTCAAGGAAAATGTCTCTCTTGAAGGCTTAGAAACCAATTTAGCCACCTGTTTTCTATGCCAAAAATTTATAAGTCGCTAACAGGTGCCATGCCAACCAATTGGTTTTTCTCTCCATACAAATCTTCCCTTGAACCAAAACACATCAGAAATACATGGAAGCAAGATACAATAAAAACAAGTTTCCAAATGACAACCGGAGAGTGAATCATTGTCCATCTCATGGAACCAGCGCAGTGCATCCTTGGCCTGCATCAAAATAAGAAATAACAAGTTCTTTTCCAACCACTTGTTTGCTGCCATAGTCATCTCATAAGATGAAAACATGAAGTTACAATATGGTGTCATTGGTGCACACCAAGAGACATATGGCTTCCCCCACAGCTCATCAAAAAGATAGCCAAAATCAAGGGTACAAGTAGCTGCAAGTACATCATCATATAATATACAAGAAGAGATGATTATTCTTGTTACATCATGCTGCTCAAATAAGGGAAAGAAGTACAATACAAAACATGAAATGATACCTCCTCCATTATGTACTTGAGGTCTTGAGCTGAAATGGCTCAACTGGAAATTCTCCCTCACTCCCAATGAGTAGGAAGGTGGTTGTAACATCCTCTCTATCACCATCCAGGCTATGCATCTCTCCATATGATGATATATGTAATGCTGGATTCTCTTCCAAGTGAACTCCTCCATCAACTGGAAATATGCATCAAAGTGCATAGAAGAGAAGTCCTCATGTGCTGCATGTAGCAGCTTCTCCTTGAGACTAGAAGATCTAGTCAAGAAGATCCTGCCATAGGAATAGATGACCACATCATCCACCATGTATCTATCATCTCCATCAAGGTCATCAAGAATCATGCATGCACCAAGATCCTTGGAGTGCTCCACCAAAAGCTGAGATCTCCAATAAGGATCAATCCTCCTCAAAGACAATGCTAGTGATCTAGCATTTGAATCTCTCCTCATGTTGTTGTCTGCTACTTTGACATCCCCCATGCCAAATTCTTCCTCCAAACTCTCCACCTCTCCAAAACCCAAGGGTGGTGTACCCAAAGACAAGATATCTCTCATCAACTGTAGATCTGGTGGCCTCCCTGGTGGAATGCCTCTATGTAGTGAGACATCAATGTCAAGAGTAGACTGTACATATGATTGGGAAACTTTTCCCTTGCCCTCACTGCGCAAATCAGTCTGCCTCTTCCTTGCATTGGCTCTCTGAAATAGAGAAGGGTGTGTACCTCTCATCAAATGATGCTTCTCTTCCTCCCTTCCTCCTTCCAGCTGCAATGCTACACAATCATGCTGCTTACTGATTGTGCTTGGACCTCTATGTATGAGATCCTGGGGAAATTCTTGCAAAGATACAAGAATCCCTCCTGTTGGAGCATGTGCTCCTCCTCCCTCTGCATGAGGCATTGGATGTGCTCTAGATATGACAACATTTTTGTCTTCTCCTTCATCAATGTGTGATGGCAACATCTCAACCATTGGATCCCTTTGTGAAAAAGTGATCCCCATGCCCTCTTGTTGAAGAATATGAACTGGAGGTTTTGCTTCCGGCAAAGTGTAATGCAAGATATCAGCTCCTCCCATGGTTTTTTGAAATGGAGTTTCCTCCATCACATGCAAGGGTTTTGTTTTCTCAAGTTTTCGTTGCTCATGTGTCTTAGGAAGTTTTTCACCAAACCTCTCCATCAATGCTTTTATGAATCTTGCATAAGAGAAATTATTGGCATTATTTAAGGAATGAGATTCAAAAATCCACCATGCATGAGCCTTACCTCTGAAATGCAGTGCTGTAACTCTAATAGCTTCATCTCTAGAAATACGGTGCAGCTGCAAATAGGAGTTTAACTCCTTCACCCAAGCTCCAACTGAACATGTAGGTGGTCCGAAAAAAGTAAATAGAAGGAATCTATCTGCATCCTGTTGCTTGCTCATCTCCATTTGGATCTTGAAAAACTCCTGGAAATGATTATGGTCTCTAAACTTCTCAGTTTGAGATCCATACTCTTGTAACAAATCACTAAGAGTTTTCCTCTTAGGAATTTTTCCTCGTCCCATCCATCTCAGGATAGCTCTGGGCACTTGGATGTGTTGTGCATCATGGAGTGCAGGTGCATGCTCACAATCACCATGTCCAAATCTAGATTCAGCTCTAGATTCAACCTTCTTTGGAGATCCCATCTCCAATCTCATCTTCTTCAGCTCTCCTTGAAAGCTCTTCATAGATTTTGGAAGAAGCTTTGTAAGATTGTCTTCCTTTATTCCTACACATACTGAATATTTCTGGCTTTTTTCCATCTCTCCTTCTTCTGATAGCTGGATCTCACAGGCTGGGCCAGAGATCATGCTCCGATACCACTGTAATATTCCCTTTTCAGGATTTCTCATAAATCATACATGAAAAACGCATTTCCAGCAACATATGCAATAAAATAGTGAAATTATCACTTAGATCCTGTATATAAATCCATGTATCATCTAAATACAAGAGGATTTTAGAAAGAAATGAAACTAGGTGGGTTAAACAGATCTCCCACACTAGAGTAGCTGAAAATGACTAAAAACCCCAAACTACATTTTACCGGAGTTGTTGCATCAATGGACTGCGTAGTCTAAAGAGGATTTTAACATAAAAATATGGGAGAAAAATAGATCTACTCATATATTAATGAATAATTCTAAAGTATAGAGATCTAGTCTCCTCATACAAAATACAAGAGAACCCGGCAAGGGTTTCTTGTCAAATACTCTGCATACAAATGTGATCTTCAGAAAATTACTGAATAATCACTGAAACACTGAAGCACAAGAGCATAGAAGGCTGGAAAGATATATGATATGATTTAGAACCCTCAAGGGCTTCCTCCCATGAAAGGATGAACCTCTCAATCACAAGGAAACACTACAACGGAGCCACCAAACCATGCAATGATCACTGCCTCCAAAATAACGCACTCCCTAGAAGAAACAACGCTGGGAGGGTATGAGAAATGTGTGGTATGATACCACAGATCTAAAATAAGCTTTGGAGCTCTCCAAACAGTCTCTCAAGTGACATAAAGTTTTCTCCAATGAGGAACTAGCTCAAAAGCCGCGATTCCAATCCCTTCCACTACTGCACCCAGCAACACTACACAATCTCCGACAAAGTTGTGTTGATGAAGATGGCTGAAGCTTGGCCTGAAAATATGATGTGGAATGATGAATCCAAACTCTCCCAATGAGCTCCTCAAAGGAAAGAGGTGGGATTCCCGCCCGGGAACACCCAGTGCTAAACAGCACTGCAGCTTTGCTAAGTAGCAAATCAGCAACAATTCTTGGCAGCCAAGAATAATAATTTAAAACATGATCAATAATGTTGTTATCCTCTTCCTTATATAATATATGAGTTTTCTTTCCCTTGGCCCCACTCAATTAGGTTACTTCTAACCCAAGTTACATCTCCCTCCAAAATTGCGTTATTCCTCCTTGGATTCCTCCTCCACTAAAACTGCACTGTTGACTTAGTCAAAGAAACTTGAATTTAACCTTGTTCACACATGGAGGTGTCTTTTTGAGCTAGAAAGAGTGTCCCATTTCACATTTGGAGTATTTTATTCCTCCTTAGGAGACTTATGGGCTTTTCTTCCCATTTATTCACTGACTATTGCTGCTTCTAACTCTAATGTTTCGTTTAGCTTGGAGGCTAAAATTTTGGAACATTACACACTGAATCTACTGATTTTTTGACTCCATAAGCCCAATGGTAGCAAGCTTGCATTATTTTCAACCTACATACACACAAATCAAGTTACTTTTCAAATAGAGTTAGCCATCTAGTACTATCATTATCTACTATCATAAACATCTTTGAGAGAGCCCTCTCAGACTGAAGAGGCTAAGCTTCAATCAAAATCTGGTTTGAAACAGTTACATAGAGTTTTATGATTAGCAACTAATCAAGTACACTTTTGTGATAACATTTTGGTGCGTTTTTCGGGAGTTTGAAGATATACTTTTCCTGAAATTTTGAAGCTGAACTCTTGAAGGTAGCAAGAGCTCAAAAGTTTTTCAAGGCTGCATCTACCTTGGTGAATTCATTCAAAATTATTATGTTCAAAGGTGGCTTCGAAAAGGAGATATATGAGGAGTAATCCTGACCTAGATCCACCTACAATTGTGGATAATCCAAACAGAATTTCTAGAGGCATTTAAGGCAGTTTTGCAATATTAGGTACTCCATTACACATAAAAGCCTTGTCCTCTGAAGTTTTAAGAAGTCATGAAGATAAAAGGTTTGATGATAAAATTCAGGAAGTCTTGTTTAGGTCTGAAAATGAAAAAGAATTGACTGAAATTGTCTTAGACCTACATAGAGGAGGTATTTATACCTCAGCCTTAGTGACTCAAAAAGATAAAGAAGATTTTTGGGAAGCAGTCACAACTGAGTTATTGTTAGAAAGGGAATCTTTGGATAGGTTGAAGGAACTAGACCCATTTGAAATATTGTTAAGAAGTAAATCTGGTGTCCCTCTACCTGATTGGAGTTCAATTGTAACTGGACAACAAATAACAATCAACCCTCCTCCTAACAGTTCCTCTTCCTCTACTATTGTTGTCCCTAAAACTACCACAGTTCCAATCATCATGGTAGGAAATGTACCACCACCACCTATTGTTGCACCTGCTACGTATTCCCCTCTTGTTCTCCCAACTGTCCTTAATGCCCTTACTAGCAAATATTCTTCTAGAATCAAAACTTGGGGAAGTGATGAAGAGATTACAGTTGAAGAGCATGTAGACTAGTTCAATGACTTCATAGATAGGGAGGAGGTTGACCATGAGGATGTCAAGATGGGATTATTTTCCCAGAGCTTTACTAGTGAGGTCAAGAAGTGGTTCAAAGCCCTTACACCAGGAAGTTTGCATAATTGGAATCAATTTGAAGATAGATTCTTGAGAAAGTGGGGAAATAGAACCAAACCTGTATAGGCCCTCACTGAGTATAATAGTTTGAAAAGAGTTGTTGATGAAACTATCCAAAATTTCTTCAAGAGATTTAACAAATTTTATGACTCCATCCCTTCCCATCTAAAGCCTCCTCCAGGGGCAGCTCAACTGAGATATGCTGAGGCTTTTGACTATTACTTTTATATCCTACTCAGAGAAAGAGAATCCCCTTCATTAGCTGAAATTTGAAATGATGCAGTGAAGGTGGAGGTCAGTATGATAACAGCTAAAAATTCTAAGATGGGAAAGAAAAAATTGAAAGAAGAAGATAAGCCTTCCACCTATGACGATAAATTTGACTCCATGATGAAGACAATGGAAAAATTGATGGATAGGCTTGCCCTTGGGAATGCCTTTGCTCCTCCTGCACAACATGAACCTCAGTTTAGAAATCCTCAGTCCAGAAGACCTCAAAACCAATAGAGATCAAGTGAAAATAGAAATCAACCTGACCCACAAGTAGGGCCTCCTTTTCAACAAAATTTAGTTGATCAAGAAGATTAGCCTGAAATACAAGAAGAATCAATTCATTGCTTAGATGAAAACATGTCAGGGATGTTTTTGACTAAGATAGAACATGATGAGTTAGATCATGATGCTAACAAGGGTGAGGAACCATATGATTACCTTAAAGGATATCAACATGCAATATTTGAGATGCAGAAACAATACAACCTTAGAAACAGAAAGGTTCCAATTACTGCAAACAAAACACAACCCAAGAAATATGCCCCCAAAGCTACATAGGTTAGAAAAGATACACCACCTCCTCCTCCTGTCAAAGAGACTGAAAAATATTCTTATGTTTTCAGTTTGGGGAGTGAGATCTCCAAGATAAAAATCCCAATCACTTTTGGAGAAATTCTTAAGGTGAATGAACACAGAAGTAATATTGTAAAAATGATCAATACCCAACCTTAATGTTCAAGAAGATCATCCAACGATATACTTGGTACCAAGGTTGGAGGATGAGTAGAATGAAGAGGTGCCTCCTTTCTATGTCAGCCTTATTATTCATGACATGACATTACACATTTCCATGTTAGATTCAGGGGCCTCTCATAACCACATGCCAAAATTTATCATGGAAAGGATGGGATTGGAAATTACTAGGCCATATAAGGACATGTTTTCTTTTGATTCAAAAAGAGTTCAGTGCATTGGTTTAATAAAAGATGTTGTTTTTGGTCTTACACAAGTCCCTACCAAGACGGTGGTAATGAAAATTGTGGTAACAAACATTCCACCTAACTTTGGCATGCTATTATCAAGGTCATGGGTAGAAAAGATCAAAGGCACCATGCAGATGGACCTAACATATGCCACCATTCATGTTTTTTGTGAGCAAATAAGACTATATAGATAAACAAGGATGGTTTATATGGTAAGTAGTAAGGAAAAACCTCAGAATTTTCCAATATATTTTGTCGATACTAAATTAGGATTTGCTATAATTTTCAATGAATTGAATGATGAAGCAGAAGGTGAAAAGAAAGCAAAAAATCAACAAATAGAAATTCAGGAAGCAAAAAATCAGCAGGCAGAAAATCAACAAATTAGTGAAGAGAAGGCAGAAGGTTGGTGGTTGTTACACTTTGATGGATCAATAGGAAGAGAGGGGGCTGGAGCAGGAATTTTGATCACGACTCCAGAGGATGAAAGTAGGTTATTTTCTTACAAACTGAACTTTGATTGCACAAATAACATGGTTGAGTATGAATCTTTATTTTTGTGTTAGAAATTTTGAAAAGAATAGGTGCCCAAAAAATTTCTATTTGTGGAGATTTTGAATTAGTTATTAAGCAAGTTGAGGGTGTATATCAAGCTAAGGATGTGATAATCAGGGCATACAGAAATTTGATCATGGAGATGTTAGAGAATTTTCAAGAATATTCATTTATTGTGAAGACTAGGGACCAAAACTCAGTAGCTGACTCCCTAGCCGTCTCTGCAAGTCTGTTTATTATTCTGGCATATTCCATTGAAATATATGAGGTTGAAGTTCACCATAGGCATTCTATCCCTGACAACATCATCCATTGGCAATTTTTTGAGGAAGACCAACAAGTAAGAAACTATATATAACTAAAAGAGGATTTTGAAAGCACACAAGTAGATCAACAAAACATGCTTGCCGAAATAAAGGGGAATTCTGAAGTGTTACAACTGAATAATAATTCTATACCCAAAGGTCTCATACCCCTTGAAAATCTTTTTGACCAGAATGATGTGTTCAAATCCCCTAGGATTCAAGCTGATGAAGAAGAGGTAGAGAGTTGTAACCTTGGTACAGTAGCAATGCCAAAAATGATCAAGCTTTCAAAGTTTCTTTCAGTTGACATGAAACAGAAATATATTGAGATGATGAAAAGGTTCATAGATGTTTTTGCATGGAGTTATGCTGATTTGAAGAAGTATGATCCTACTATCATTCAACATACTATTCTATTAAAGAAAATGAAAATCCTTTCAAACATAAGCTGAGGAGGATTAATTCGCTTCTCATGCCTCTGATTGAGAAGGAAATCAAGAAGCTCTTTGATGCCAAAATTATTGTCCCAATGAGATTCTCAAAGTGTCTTGCATGCTTGGTTCCAGTCATGAAAAAGAGTGGAAAAATCAGAATTTGCATTGACTTCAGAAACTTGAACAAAGCCTCTCTGAAGGAAAATTACCCTCTCACAAAGATGGACCAAATTCTATAGAACATTGTTTGTTCCCAAAGGATGTCTATGCTGGATGGTTTTTCAAGGTACAATTAGATACTAGTGCATCCAGAAGATCAGGAGAAAACTGCCTTTACCACACCATGGGGCACATTCATGTATGCCAAAATTCCCTTTGGTCTGATGAATGCAGGAGCAACCTTTCAAAGAGAAATGGTCATTTCCTTTGTTGAGGAGAAGGATAAGTTGGTGGTTGTCTATCTGGATGACATAATAGTTTTCTCAAGGAGAGAATAAGACCATTTGAAGCATCTAGAAAAGATTCTGCTGAAGTGTAGAAGGTTTGGAATTTCTCTCAATCCCATTAAAAGAATTTTTTCTATGACTTCAGGGAAGTTACTTGGGCATATTATATCTAAATATGGGATTAAGATTGATCCAAGAAGGGTCAATCCCATTCAGAAAGTGGATCTACCTAGAAGCAGAAAGGAAATTTAGTCTTTCCTTGGAAGGGTGAATTTTGTGAGGAGGTTTATTCCCAATTTTGTTGAGATTGTAAAGGACATAACTAAGATGCTGAAGAAAGGATCTGACATCAAGTGGATAGTAGAAGAAAAGAACTCATTTGAGGAGATCAAGAAGTCACTTACTCAAGCACCAGTGTTGATCAACCCGATTTTTTCAAAAGAATGTTTGGCTTTTACATTTGCATTAGAAAATAAAATTGTTGGAGTTTTGTTGCAGAAATGACAACAAGGTACTGAGCAGCCCATTTCATTTTTTAGCAGGACCTTAGCTAATTCAGAGCTAAAGTATAACATCCTAGAGAAACATGCCTATTCTTTGGTCATTTAGAATTTACATTCTACATTCTCATGTCATAGCTTTTGTTCCAAACGCTGTTGTGAAGGACATCTCAACTCAAGCTGATCCTGAAGGTAAGAGAGGGAAGTGGATAACTAAATTGCTGGAATATGATATAGAGATCAAACCCACTAAATTGGTCAAAGGTCAGGGATTAGCAAAGCTGATGGCACATTCAAATCTTGACTATCTTGATATGAATTTAATTGCAGAAATTTCATAATTATAAAATGAAGATGAAGAGTTGATTCCCATTGAAGAGAAGTACATCCTTTCTGACTTGTACAAAGAAATTTTTTTTTGTCTTACATCATCATAGGGCTCTCGCTGAATTGACAAAGTCTAAGGCAATATTTGTGAAGTTAAAATCCCTGAGGTACTTCATCATTGATAAAAATTTGTATTGGAAAGATACCGATGGTATTCTTTTGAATTTTTTGCTGGAAGAAGAGGCAGAAAAAGTGATTGAGGAGTTTCACATAGGAGATTGTGGAGGTCATCATTATTGGAATGCCACAGCAGATAAGATTCTCAGAGCAGGGTACTACATGCCTACTATGTTCAAAGATGTCTACAAAAATATTGCTTCCTATCATGAATGCCAGATTTTTTATGGTAAGAAAAAGCTTGTTCCTTTACCCTTGATGTCTATATATGTTGACGTGCCATTCCAGTAGTGGGGGCTAGAATTTATTGGTGAGATTCGTCCATCATCTTCATATCAGCATCGCTAGATCCTGACAACAACTAATTATTTCACCAAGTGGATTGAGGTAACCCCAACTAGATAGGAAAATGATTCAGTTATTATCATTTTTGGAAAATAATATATTGTTTAGGTTTGGCTGCCCTATGAAGATCATCACTGACAATGCACAAAAATTCAAATCCAAGAGGTTGATTAGTTTTTATCATCAATATCACATTACACTTGGGCATTATAATGCATATTATCCACAAGGTAATGGTCTTGCTGAATCTTCTAACAAAAGAATTATGAGGATTATTAAGAAGGTATTGCAGGAAAATAAGAATTCATGGCATTTGAAGCTGAAGTATGCTCTGTGGGATGATAGAGTGTGCACAAAGAGATCATTTGGAACTTCACCTTATGAGTTGGTGTATGGGGTTGAATCCATTTTTCCTACATCCTTGGGAGTGCCTGTCATGAAGCTACTGCAAGGATTGGAGGAGGAGCCAAATGCAATTCAGAGGAGAGTAAATTAGTTGATATCCTTGCAGGAGAAAAGGGAGGAAGTATATAGCAACAATCAACAATCTCAAAACAAAATCAAGAAGACATTTGACAGGAAGGTCAAAGAAGAAAAATTTCAAATTCAAGATGTGGTTTTGAAGTGGGAGGCCAGGATTGAAGAAAAGGGGAAGCATGGTAATTTTGAGAATATCTGGAAACATCCATTCAGAGTAGCTGCATTCCATGGGAACAACACTTACATACTACAGGAGATGGATGGACAACCTTGTGCTGGAGGGCCTGTCAATGGCAGGTTTTTGAAGCACTATTCCTCTTAAGTTCTACTAATCTTTCATTCCATTGTATATATTCCATTTTAATATGTTTTTTCTGCTAATAAAGACAAAATGACCATCAAGCTTGAGTCTGAGGTGAAGGCCATTAGGGTTTGAAGGAAATATTGGAAAATCTCAGAGTTTTTATTTTCAAGAAGATGGATAGCACTGGAACTAAAGGTTCTTTGGTGTACCACAGGGGCACACCATCCCAAGTGGAGCCACTGTTATCACTCAAAAAAAGTGAAACATCATTTGACATAATATTAGAAGTTCATTTGTCAAAGGTATGGTCACAGAGTTCATTAGGAAAATTTAATTTTTTTATATTAGCCTATCCTAAGGTCTAAACCCACACCCATTCAAGTCTTATCATGTCCCATTAGTCATCATTTGCTGACATATTCCATTTTCCAAGTTTTTAAATTCGAAAAGGTCACTTTAGCCAAGATTTCCTATTTTCGTAGCGAATTACACAGTAAAAGGGCAGTTTTCGCTACGAAACTGATAATACTTTCGTAGCGAAACTGTCAGAAAAGACACTAACTACGCCACGAAAAGAGGTTTTTCTATCTGTATTTTCAAATTTGGTGCCAGGTGTCAGTCAATGATTAGAATTTCTAGGGTGGATGTCATTCGAGTCAGTTAGGGTTAAATCAAGGTACAATGGTCATGGTTGAGGTCATTATTACTATTTTTAGCATGTATGAGTCATGATTAAGCCATGGGTTGTCATCAAAACTTTAAAATATTACCCAATTGAGTCATTTGTCATTATTCGCTCCATCTTTTCATGTTATTGAGTCCTAGAGAGTTGTTTCACCAAGCCAAGCTAGTTGCTGGTATTTTCAAAAGTTGCAGGTGTCATTGATCAAGCGAGGCAGAGAAGTGTTACATAACATTTTGTCACTGTCCCTGCAATCCCCATATCACACATTGGAGGCTCATTTATGTGACAAAAATAAAGTGGCATGCCTTGCAAAGACCATCATTGCATCCATTTCCATGAGGAAAACATTCCTTCTATTGAAAATTTCCTGAACAAACCATCAGAAACACATGTTTTTTCCTTGGCGCTAGTAGATCGTTCTGCCCTCATGCCGATGAGGAAATTGACACTGGGCCCCACACCCATTGGCGCTCTTTCCCAGTGATTTTCCCACGCCAACCTGTTTATGGAATGTTTTTTAAAAATAGAGGTGAAGTTTCCATCATAACAACTTCGTGGGCAAGTCATCTAGAGTGGTTTGACTGAATAACCATGGCCTCCCTCCTTTGGCCTCTTGTTTCCACCTTTTGGGGAAACCTCCCAAAGGATAAGGCTTCCATTCCATTATTGTAGGGATCCCAACCTCATCCTCTCCCTCTATAAATACAAACATCTTCCATTGATGAGCTAGTTGAACAACTGAACTGAACATATTATAGCTGAAATGCTGAAGAGATTTATGTACATTTTGCTAGAAAAGATAGAAAGGAAGAGACCCTTATTGAGAGAGATTAGGCTTGTGTCTTCATCCCGTCCTAATTCCTCGACGACTCATCGAGATGCGCTTCGACTGAACCCCGTTGAAGGGGACTGCGATGTCAAGGCTCCGGTTGTAACTCTTTCTTCTATTAATACATGTACATGACTATTGTTTGGTTCCCATCTTGCATTAATTAGTTTTATTTGATGCAATGTGCTTAACCCTCCTTGACTAGTTAGTAATTATGAATGAGATCATTGTTTCATATGATGCTCTTGTTTGCTGATCTTTGTGTAGGTATCCAAGCATTGTTGTGGAAGGATCATGACCCAACAAGAAAAATATCAAGAGGCCGCCACCACGACATCTACGACAATAGCATTGGAATCTAGGTAGGTCAATATACCTTGTTATTTTCATTAATTAATTATGAACCTACACTTTAGCTTGTCCCTTTGTTACTAGACCCACTCTAGGGCTAGAGGGATCATCTATGTCTGCAGAGAGGATTTACCTGCATAACAAGTTATCGAATCCACTGGGGATTAGTGTGAGTTTGTCATTTCACCCTTGTCAAATCGAATTTGGTCGTTTGCTTGCTTGTATGTATTTTCTGACTTGCTTGATTGTTTAGAATCCTCTTGTTCGGCTCCAGAGTGTCAAGATTGACCTTTGCTCATTGGTTTTCCCATTCTCCCATAGATATCCATCTTGGCTCTCTTTTTGTTTGAATAGTCGCACCAATTGGTGGTTGTTGCTTTTGTTGCAGTAGCGCCAACCCCTGTTTGGCACGGATTACCACCTTACAGTCGTGCCGAACCTTGTAGGGTTTGGTTTGACCTCCCTGTTGAGTTTTTGGTCAGTTTTTCTTGAATCTGAGTTGTTTTTTGGTTTGCAATTGGTATTTTTGGAGTTATTTTGACTGCTTTGGGCTTGCTCTTCTCAGCCGCTTGTCTATTTTCCTGTCAGTGCAGTTCAAAGCCCTAGGGTTCTAGGTGTCTTTTTCTCATTGAGCCCTCTTATTGAAGGTCGAGTCTTTATTTTTTGTCAATTCGATTCCTTGATCAGTTTCCTAAGTCTTTCTTGATCCTTTGAGTTTTGGTTTTTTGAACAATTACTTTTTTGTTTGTTTTGCTCTCCATCTCTTCGTCTTCGAGCATAGATCACATTGCTCATTTGGGTCATTTAGAAGGCTTTTGCTTTGTTTGAAAGAGTGCATCATTGGTTTGAGTGCATTTTTGTGTTTGTATCACTTTCATTGAATCATTCAGTTTAGCTCTCTACATTCACAATACTCAGAACTAGTGTTTAGTTTGTTTTTTAATGTAATTAGTGCATTGTGTGCTTCATTTCATTGAAAAAATAAAATAAAATTGCATTCTTTCGTTTGTATGAAATATGCAAATTTCTTTTGCATAACTAGTGCTTGATGAACTAGGAAAGAGTTTTTAATTTTTTGTTTGATTATATTAGATTCATTAGCGGAATTCTTCGTATGATTTCATTGTTTGCTATCGTTTTAAAGATCTCTATCCTTCTCTTAATTAGAATTTATTGAATGGAAAATAGTGTTCGTTTGCATGTAGCCTTCATTTAGGAAATTCGAGATCAAAATTCGTTAAGGCCTTTAAACTGAAACATTAATTCAAGATAAACTATAAAATCAATTGAATTAACCTAAGGAATTATTGGAACCTAACACAAACATTTTTAGTGGTCTAGGCTAGAGACGTGTTCCGATGTCTTTAAACCTAGTAGCTATCGTTCGCCATCTGGCTTTGGACAGCGCTAGTACGGACTTGTGCTCCCCGTACCGTCGAGTATATAAAGGGAGACCCCTATAGGTTCAAATCATTTATCCATAGGAAGTCGAGTTTGCCGCCCTGTAACCGTTATACACCGAACACAACATTCAGGGAGACTACCTGCATGTACGTTAAGTCCTTGGTCATTTCTCTTTCATTTGATCACCAAGGTGTATATGGCAGTTCACGGAAACTTGGTATGTCCTCTTGCTTAGATTACCTGAGTAGTCATGTAGATATTTCCGTGACTCCTTAAAGAGAGAAGAGGTCATCGAGCACTTGTCCTTTTAGGTTCGTTTAAAATTGAAAGTGACTAGAGTCATCTTTTGTCTATTTCTTGACTCTTAAAACATGAAACAACAGAGTTCGGTTTCACTGTTGTAAAATTAATTACCCACAATCACATGCCCGTTAAGAGTTTGTTACTTGGCTTGTTTTTGTTTTTCCTTGGACTTTGATCTTGAAGCCTTCGATTTGCTATCTCATTTTCCTTCCTGTGTTGAAATATTGTCACAATGGCAGAACCACCAGTTTCGTTGTCTTCTTCACTGCCTCCTAGTGGTAGTCCTTTTCTTGACGTTTCTTTTGAAACCCCTCAGTCCACCAGGTCTGCCAAGTTTTCACAGCCTATCCTCCCGAATGTATTGCCTCTTGCTACCCAATCTCCCCCTGAAGAGTCAGTTGAGTTCAATTGGCCTCCTCCAGGTGCGTGGTATTTTTCTTAGGACAAGGGAGAATTCCATCCTCTTACTTTGGGATCACCATTTTTAGCAGCTGCTTTACCTCCTAGCCCTCATATTCTTTTCGAAGATCTTATAGCTTCATTAGACATGTATTCTTCGAGTCCTAATGGTAGTGAAAGAATTCCTATGTCTACAGGAGAATATCAACTTTTCCCTGAAGATCTCCCGTGTGTTTCTAATCAGTCTTCCCCTCCATCGGTGTCACTTCCACCCAGTTATCAGACTTCGAGTGAGATTATTTCTGGTGTTGCGTCCATAGCACGATCCAATACATCTACTCCTTCAAGGAGTTCAGTCTGTCCTTCATTAGGGACGTTACCTTTGACACCTAGCTCATCAATCGTTGTTACATCCATCCCAATTCAACCTAACATTTGTGTGGCTTTATCCACACCTACTTCTAATGTGGTTGGGACTTCCCCTATGATTCCTGCTGGCCTTACTTTTAAAGAGCATCTGTTGGCTATTCAACATCAGAACTCTCAAGGTTCTCAGCAGCCCCAAGCTCCTGTCAATCCTCTGCATCACTATGATGTCTACGGTAATACCATTTACATGCCCCCTGTTGATCCTCATCAGGCTGTTTATGATCTGTATCAGACCGTTTCTCATCTTGGACCCACTCTACCAGTATAACCCTCGGGCTTACAAGGACAACCCTTACGAGGGAAACCTTTGGCTCAGCAGGGATATGCCTTTGGTCCACAGGGACAACCTTGTGGTCCACAAGGCCAACCTTTACAAGGTCAACCCGTGGTCCAACAAGGACAACCCTACGATCCTCCTAGTCCTCTTGGTCAACCTCAGTATCAACCAGGAGCGCCTTACGTTCCTAGGGGGCAAATGTATCCACCATAGGGACAACCTTTTATGCAATAGCAGCAGCCGTATGTTCAGTATGGTCAAAACTTTGTGCAACAAGGACAACCCTACGGTCCTGCTCCAGGTCAACCTGGTTATCAGGGGCAACCTGGTCCATCTCAACCATCGGGCCACCCTCTTCTGCAAGGGAAACTCGGTGGCCCTCAGTATCTAGGCCAACCCTCTTCTGCAAGGGAAAATCGGTGGCCCTCAGTATCCAGGCCAAATTTCTCTGCAGGGGTAGCCTACCCAACCCCACCAACTAATTCAGCCAGCTCAGCAGTCGGTTCAACTTGCTCAACAAACAGTTCAATCTGTTTAGCAGCTAGTTCAACCTGCTCAACAGCCGCTTCAACCTGTTCATCTGACTCAACAAGGTCCTCCTACTCAGCAAGGTCCTCCTACTCATCAAGGTCCACCTACTCAGCAGACCGTTTAACCTGCTCAACCCCAAGGCACTTATTACCCCCCTCAAGGTCAATATCAACTGGTATATAGTATGCCCCAAGGTTTCACTTATTACCCTCAAAATCAATATCAGTTGGTGTATAATCAACCTCAAGGCCATGCTTACATTCCACAAAAAAATCCATATGTTTCCTAGCAAGGACCTCAATGGTATGCTCAGAATCAATATCCTGGTCCTCAACCCCAATATCGACTGAATTATCAGGCTTATAACCCCTATGGTCAGAATCCTCCAGGACAAAACATATGGGGTCATAATTTCTCTCAAACTGGGTGGAATTTTAACACAGGTCCTTATTAGAGACCTCTAATGCCTTTTAATCCTCAATTACCGTTTATCGCTACGTTGGAACTTCCTGATGTGTCAAAGTTAACGAATGATCCAATTATTCATAACCCGTATTGGCCTCCAGTTCTGACTAAGATTCCTGGTGATTGTCCTAAGTTTGAGGGCAAGTCTAGAGAATACCCCCCAGCGCATGTTATGACTTACCTCTTATGGTGTTCCTCTAACTCTTGGGTTGACGATTCCATCCGACTCCGTCTTTTCCAACAGACTCTTACTGGTGCCACTACAAAGTGGTACATTGAGCTATCTTGTGGCATCTTTCAAGATTTCAACTCTTTTTCCATGGCATTCCTTACGCATTTTTAGTTTCCGGTTCGCTATGAGACCGGGATGCACCTTCTCACATCCTTGAAACAGGATTGAGCTTCTCATATCCCAGATCATATTCATGAATGGAGGCGTCGTCGTCGCTTGATCAAGTTTGAAATTTCTGATTAGCTTCTAACTGTTCACTACCTCATTTGTCAATCAAATTGCAAAAGACATAGCTATGGGGGCATGTGTAACCGAGGAGTAGGCCATTGCTCCTGCCCAGTACCTTGATCTTGTGTACTCTCAGTCTAGCATGCTGTACGATATGTTTCATGATGCCCCTTGACCTGAAACTTCTAAAGCACCGGTGACCTCATTTGTCGACGATATTATTGGTTTCGTGTCTCAGAATTCTCGGAAGTCTTCTCCTTCAAATCCTGGGAAGCAAAATTCTAATCCTTGCAATGATGCTGCTTCTCAGCCCACCCCAAATCCTGGTAAAACCATGGAAGTCAATGTCGTTCAGTTCAATCTGGTAGAAAAAACTTCCAAGGGGAAAAAGAAGGGTAAAGGTAAGGCCAAAGCCGATACCCCAAAACCAGATTCTCAAAATCTTCGTGCTGATGATGGTTCACAGCGCAAGCCAAAGTACCCTTGTTTGATTTGTGACAAAGAGCACTACACCAAGGACTGTCCTCGAGGGTCCAAAGTGAGAAGATTGCTCAAAGGAACCTAGGGAGCTACAGTTGTTCTTAAAGAACCCTTTCCATCTCAGCAACCCAGATGGTAGAGAAACGTCAGTCCTCTGCCCCATTTGGCTCTCAGGTGTTCACGATGAACAATTCTGCATCTATTTTTATTGCTACTCGATCGAAAGATTATAATGGGTCATGTTAGGCAACGAGGAAGGAGATCGCTGATGGTCCTCCTCCTCCGCCTGATTCTGGCCCTCTTCAGATTGAAAGGCCCAGTATTGAGCTCGTTGTACGACCACCTTCTAAAGGTGTACTCCGCAAGTCTTCTTACAATCCAAATGCCCATGCTGCTCAACATTATAGTATTGTTGAGGATTTGTCTTAGGCACCATCTACAATGTTTGCATTAGAAGTGCTTCAGAGTTGTCCATCTCAACGGAAGGCTTTGTTATCTGCGATTGGCGGGGTTGATCTTGCTGATACTATCCTTCTCGCTTTTGATTTAGAGAATTTCATTCCACGACTCTTGCACCAAATTGCGCTCATTATAGAAGTTGTCATTAATGGTCTCAATATCCATCGAGCACTTGTGGATGAGGTTCATCTACGTGTGTCATGTCATCTTCTTGCTTGAAATCCATTGGTTCTTCAACCTTAAATTCATCGCCAAATTCCCTTGAAGCATTCGATGGAAGGGAATCAAAACCTTTAGGTGTTCTCACTAGTTTACCAATTACCTTAAAAGGGAAGACAATCAATGCTGAGGTAGAAGTAGTTGACGCCAAGCTCAATTACAATCTTCTCCTCGGTTGCAGTTGGACTCACGCCATGTTGTGTGTTCCATCCACTCTCTTTCGTCTCCTGAAATTCCTGCACGAAGGAAATATTTTTACTTTTGATCAATTGTCATTATTCACTTCTTCTTTTGAGAACAACGTTCTATATGTGGACTAGATTCCTACTCCCTACGAGAGCGTTGGGCTGAGTCTCTTCAAATATCCTTCCCTCATGGGTATTTTTCCCCTTCCTCCACCCAACACTATTCAGATCAATATGATCTCTCGGTCTGATTACCCTTGGGTCATCCCTTCACCTGAACAGATCGATTCTTTTGGAGATTCGATGTCATTAAGTCCAATCAAGATTAACTATTGTGAACTTATTGCGGCTTCAAATCCTCTGCCTTCTGATCATGCTCCTTTGAGCATGTCTCTCGACACTTATTCTCAATCCCCTTGGCTCGACGATTCAAATTCGTCTAATCCCTTGAAAGAGATATTTCCCTTCGATGAAGCCATCGTGGAAACTATGTCTCTAGAGGATTTTCCATGGGACGATAGTCATCATCGTTCCTCATTCATGCCTGGCCTCGAGACCATGTCTACCTGTCTTGAGAGTTTTGCATCTCAGGTTCCTTCTCCTCCACTTCAAAAGCCTATTCTGACACATGAAGTTTTTACGGAGGGTAACTTGAGTAATATCATGCAAAATATGCCTATCGACATTTCCATGAAATAGGGAATTGTTGAGAACAACCATATCGGGGTCACCTATTCTCCAGATGAAGTTCAGGTTTATACTAGCCTTTTTCGCAAGTTCTGCGACTTATTTGCCTGGTCCTACAAAGAAATTCCCGGAATTGATCCCAGTATCGTGGTGCATGAGGTTACTACCTACCCTGGTTCGAAGCCTGTTTGCCAACGCCTTCGTCCTGTGCACCCTAGAATGGCTACCTCCATAAAGCGTGAAGTTGAAAAGATTCTCAACGATGGTTTTATCTATCTGATTCCCTTGAAAGAATGGGTCTCAAATATTGTCCCTGTAGATAAGAAACAAGGTATCATTCAGGTTTGTGTTGATTATCGTGACATCAATTGGGCCTATCCTAAGAATAATTATCCTACTCCATTTATCGATCAAATCATTGATGACTGTGTCGGGAGTGAAATTTTTTCCCTTATGGACGGCTTTTCTAGTTATAACCAAATTAACATTCTCTCGATTGATCAACATAAGACTGCCTTCATCTGTCCCTAGGGTACCTTTATGTATAAGAAGCTCCCTTTTGGCTTAAAAAATGTTGGGGCCACATTTCAGCGAGTGATGTGGTATGATTTTCATGATATTAAGCACATCGTTCAGCCTTATCTGGATGACCTCTCGTCTCATTCAGCTAAGCGTAAGGACCATCCTGACCATCTTCGTCAGATATTTCTTCGTTGTCGACACTACAACATCTGGTTAAATTCGCACAAGTGCATCTTCTGTGTCGATTCCTATAGAATCTTAGGGTTTATTGTGTCCAAAGACGGGATTCGCCTTGATCGGCTCAAAGTTGAGGCTATCATTAATCTCCCCTCTCCATCTTCGTTACATTAGTTGCAGATTATGTAATGGAAGGCTCTTTTTCTACACCGTTTTATACCTAACTATGCCAAAGTGGATAAATGATTCACACGATTACTAAAGCAGGGCGTCCCATTCCTCTGGGATGAGATCGCTCAGAAGTATTTTGATGCACTGAAGATGTTTCTCTTCAATGCTCCTCTGTTGCGTCCTCTGAACTATCATCACTATTTTTCCCTCTATTTAGCCGCTGCTTTCAGCACGATTTCCATGGTTTTGGTGCAAGACGATGATGACGGTGATGAGCATGTTATCTACTACCACTCTCGTAACCTTCTCAATATCGAAACACACTATGCACATGTCGAGAAGTTAGTGTTAGTTGTGGTTCAAGAAGTTTAATGTTTTCGTCATTGTATTTTATTTCGTATTGTGACTGTGATTTCTGAATGCAACCCCATGACCTATATATTGTCTCGACAATTGCTGGGGGGGTAATACTCAAAGTGGATTGTCATCCTCCAAGAGTTCGATTTGGAATTTACTATTTACAAGTCGAAGAAATCATTAGTCTTTTCCGATTTGATCTGCTCCCTCCCCTCTGACTCTGCTCCGTCTGGTTCTGAAGAACGCATTCCAGATGATACAATTTTTATAATTAGCACCCTCGAACCTTGGTATGGGGATATCATTGTAGATCTCCAGAATTATACCTTTAGATCTGAGTTGACAAAGGATTCTCGCCGACACATCTGTCATCAATCACAACCTTATCGTATAGTCAGAGATACACTCTACCATATCGGAGTATATTCCATTCTCTGCCAATGTTTGACCCTCGAGGAGGCTGAGAAAGTTCTGAATGATTGTCACAGTGGTGCTTGTGGTGGTCACATGTCTGTTTATGCCACTGCACAGAAGATTCTCCGTGCTGGGTATTTCTGGCCTTCTATATTCAAGGACTGCATTATTGTTGTCCGTAAATGTCATTATTGCTAGATCTATCAGCACAAGATGCGCACACCACCTGCACATCTCCACCCTGTCATTACCATTGGTCCCTTTTCGAAGTAGGGCTTCGATTTTATGATGTGTAACCCTCACTTGGCCGGGGGCATTCTTATATTATCGTAGCCGTTGACTACGATACCACATGGGCCGAAGCAATGCCTACACTTGTAGCTGACAGTAAGACAACTGCTCAATTCATATTCAATCACATCATTTCTAGGTTTGGTGTCCCTCAAGCCATCATTACCGATCATGGTTCCCATTTTTGGCATTATATGGTGGCGAAGCTAACTTCTAAGTTGGGTTTGCACCACAACAGCTCAACACCGTACTATCCTCAAGCCAATGGCCAGGTTGAAGATGTGAATAAATTTCTTGTCACTATGCTTCAGCGTACGATTGGGATACACAAATCTAATTGGCATCTAATGTTTTTTTCAGCTCTTTGGGCATACCGAACCTCAGTTAAGGATGCGACTGGATTCAATCCTTTTCAGCTTTTTTACGGTCTGGAAGCTACTCTTCTGATTGAGTGTGAAATACCTTCACTCAAATTGGTTGTTGAATTACTGTCCAACACTTCACCTGAATAAGAGCGTCTTCTCTACTTAGAAAGTTTGGATGAAACTCGCTGCTTTGCTACTTTGGTCATCAAGGCACAGAAGAAGTGGGTCAAAGCCCATTTTGACCAGTCGGTTTCCCCTCGCTCCTTTGTAGATGGAGACCTCGTCCTCCTGTATTACCAAGATCATAATAAGCTGGGGGCAGGAAAATTTCAACCCATGTGGCATGGGCCTTACCTTTTCAACACATTTTGAAGAATGGGGCCTATGAGCTCATTTATTGCAAAGGTCATCCTTTAGATCAGCCCAGAAATGGGTTGTATCTCAAAAAATATTATGCATGAGTCATTCATGCATTTTTTGTGTACATAGGCATTCTTTTCATTTTTGTACATTTTTTGGCTTGGTGTGTTTTGCGAGCGTATTCCTACTTATTGGGTCATTGCTTATTGTGCATATGTCTATTACCCCTTATGTCAATTTCGCGGATGGTGCTTCTTGCAGTACCCAAAACTTGTCTTTGGCAGCCTGGGTGATTTATGATCCTACTGGTGAGTTGATAGATTTGCAAGGTATCTGTCCAGGACAAAATACAAAGAATGTCGCTGAATATAGTGTTGTTATTGAACTATTAACCAAGGTGATTACCCTCAAAATTAGTGCATTGGTTGTAAATCTAGACTCAGCTTGTTGTTATTCAACTTAATGGGCATTATTCAGTTAGAAACCCTCACATTTTAAGATTGTATTTATGTGCTCGTTTGCTGGAAAGACATTTTGATTATATCACATATCAACATATTCCTAGACAAATGAATGCATTAAATGATACAGTGGCTAACATTGTATTAGATAGAAATTTGTGTAATCTGTAAAATCATCATCACATGAGAGACTCATATCAAACAGGAAGATAGATGTATATATATATACCGAATGTTTGCATCAATGTTCACCATAAGTTTCAAAAATATGTGTGTTTGTGTTACATCGTGAGACATCATGTCTCTCAAAATATGTGGAAATAAAGCCTAGGTGTCTAATAGGCATGATTATCATGATAGCATGTCATTGCTCGTACAATCCATCTCAACAAGCGGTGAACTCGATTTGACACCCCTACAGTGTGTCTCTAATACGCACGAAGAACATCGTCGAATTGCGCATAGTTTTAGACCCCATGAGAGATTCCCTCCAATTTGCGCACGATCTCCTCCTCCTCACCATGAGGGGCAATATCAAAATCGCGAGGGATTCACCTCGCTATCGAAGACATCCTTGCAGGCCTCTCTGGGCCTACATCTGTAAATGCATGGATAAAATGTCAGAACATACATACTAAAAAAATCATAATACTCATGAAAATTGAAAATGAGTCTTACCAAGTGCTTCATCCCAATCCTCTCCTTCCGAGAGTGGGAGATCTGGATCACCAGTGAAATATGTGCCAGAGTAGGGCCATTCCTCCACAACAATCAACTATCGGTGGAGCCAATCAAAGAATTCCGGTCTCGAGGACATCTGCTGACCACCCCCTGATCTTGGCATCAGAGCTGCCCATCGGTCCATCCATGGTTCCAGTGCTGGTGGTGTTGGGACTATCACCTCCTGATGCTGAAAGATTGGTATTCTTTCTAGGAAGAATGATACCAGGGTAGACCCATAACCAAATTGCTTCAGTTTGGTCTTCTTGCACTTTGTCAGTTGGAATTTCATGTTGATTGTCACCGCCTCTGCCTAGTTGTAAATGGTCGGTGTCAAGCAGTGTATAGCAAGTAGTATATGTGTCTTTGTTGCCTCATGTGGTGCTTGTGATCCCAGAGCTCGTGTGATGGTGTGTAGCACTACCTTTAGTTCTAGATCTGGGATATTCTGGATATCCACCTTCTCACTTCCTGATCCTTTCCGTGCCCCTGGACATACCCTGTCAATTACCATGCTTATGTTCTCCATGGTGGGCCAAGTGCTGCCCCCCTCCACGATAGTCCTGTTATGAAATAAACATATGAGACATCAATCTTGAGTTCCTGATCTTGAAGAATGAATTTTTCCTGATCCTCATCCCAGATACTGATCAAATATTGCAGCAGCTCCGGTTGGGCTCTGAGGCACGGTGTCATGAAGAAATTTTTCACTCTGCAGTCTCTAAGAGCTTCCATGTATCTCTGATTATCCATGGCAAGCTCATCTTCGTCGCCATGTTCCCGTTCCTTCCACTCGATCACCATTTTTCCACTTTACACCTGCAAGCATGTTCATATGGACATTATTAGCCAAATTTAAAGCTAAGATTTGTGGAATTTGGGCCTATAAACTTGCATTTTGAGTTTAAAAAGGGTTGCGTGGTTGGCGCGAATGTTTTAGAAATAGTCGCGCTAATGGGCGCGCCCCAGTTGAGAAAATTGGGCGATTGGCGCGAGTCCATGCCCGAAACTCACGCCGACCATCGTGCCCTAGTTTTCACAATTTCCCCCTCATAAATAAAAATTTAAGGTTGCAGGTAATGAAAGAGGACTTAAAATGTGGGGAAGGATGTCGGCTCTTACCTGGAACTAACATATTCGAGATTGGTCTGCTAGATTTCCTGCTATCGTCGCAGCAAAATCGCAGTGTAAAATGGGTAAATATTGCTCCACAAGAGGTAAAAGTGAAAGTAAATGTTTTTTACTATTTTTAGAATTTTATAATGTTTCAAAGCCCTAATTAGGTTTTAAGACACGTTTTTCAATTATGTCTTTATTTTATTTCAAGAAATGGGTTTTGCATGCGTCTCTTGTGTAGCAACAGGTTTTTAATGAGCTAGTGATGAAGTAACGAGTTGTATTTTATACTTTTTCGGACTCAGTAAAAACACGAAAAAGTCACTACTGGAGTCATCTTTCAGCTCTTTTCTGCCTCTCTAAAACTGAAAATATTGCCGAGACTCTTTTCATTTTGAACTCGTTAAATGGTTGCGAAACAATATCTACCCAGTATACGTTTACCCCTTTTTCAGGCTAGGATAGATTACTTATGAAAAAGGAATACCTTAGCCTATCGTGACTAAGAGGCTCTTTCAGATATCGTTTTCTACCTTTTTTGATTTGAGGGAGAATTTACAAAAAGGGACATGCTGGAGTTTTATTTTCTACTTCTTTTCAAACTCTCTAAACATGAAAATATGTTGAGTTCTCCCTTTGTCAGATTCGTTAAATGCTGATGACATCATAAATTGTCACCATGACGTTGCTCGAGTTCCTCCTTCCCAAAACTCATAAAATGTACTAGGTTGGATTCGTCCGAAGGGAAAACTTTCATTGCAAGCATATGCTATCCCCTTCAAGCTTGTTTTAAAAAATAATTGGTGTACTCGCTAGAAATAGTGGGGGAAAATGGAACCAGTCTTTAGTTGTGTTAGTAGTATGTCGCTCTTGAACATGACACTTGTCTGCATTTGTGTCGGGTTGGGGACATCTCATTTCGTCATTTTTTTCCTCCATGGGTTTGCGTAATCTATTTTGACCTCTCATCTTCTCTTTGCCACATCATCATGACTTGAGATCCCTTGATGTCAAATATTTCCAAATCCAGAGTCGTGTCACTAATATGTTCAAGAGAAGTTTCGCCTCTGCAGTTTTCAACCTCCCTCTGATTCTCTGTTGGTCCTAATTCATTATCATCATGTTCCTTTGTCTCGTGTCGATGAAGTGGGAAACATTATGGCCCTCCTTTGACCGGGTCACTTCATTTTGACTTTAGCTCATTATCCAGGAAGTTGGTCTAGAGACTCCCTACCGGTACCTTGGAGCCTGCATGCCTCAATGGCAGGTTCTTTGCGTTCGACAATAGGTCCACATCATTGGCCTTCGATCGAGTGATTCTACGAGTGTTTGACGCAAAATCACTATTCACATTCCGTGGATTGTACCTATTCTACCTTGAGGGCCATCGTCATTGTTGGTGGTTTCTCTCGTGCCTGTTAACATCTTTCATCATTGGCTAGTAATCAGGTGAATTTCTTGCATGTTTGACTTTAGCTCACATATTTGCATGCTTGAATTTGTACTTTTTTGGGTCGATATGGAGCGCAAGACCCTGGATTTTCTCTGATAAGATCCAGGCTACATGATATTGTATTTTATCATGACTTATTGCATGACTCTTTTGATTGGATCGCTGCGACCATAACTGAGTCTATTTATCAATCGTTACTGCTGGATGGCCGCGTCCATACCTCGGATCTTAGTTTATATTTGCTCTATTATGGATGGCTACGCCCATGCCACATGTTCATGTATCAGATATATCAGTTGTATTTGTAATTTCAGGTCTTCTAATGGTGGTATTTTGTTAGAATGCGTTCTCGTAAAGCATTTCACCCCTTCCTCTCTCTCGGACCTCAGCTTTAGGGGGCATCTGTTACACAAAATTTTGTCACTATCCCTATAATCCCCATCCCGCACATTGGAGGCTCATTTCTGTGACTGAAATAAAGTTTCATGCCTTGCAAAGACCATCATTGCATCCCTTGCCATGAGGACAACATTCCTTCTGTTGACAATTTCCTGAACAGACCATCAGAAACACATGTTATTTCCTTGGCACTAGTAGACCGTTCTACCCTTGCGCCGATGAGAAAATTGACACTGGGCCCGCACCCATTGGCGCTCTGTACCAATGATCTTCCTACGCCAACCTGTTAATGGAATGTTTTTTAAAAATAGAGGCGAAGTTTCCATCATAACAACTTTGTGGGTGAATCATCTAGAGTGGTTTGACTGAATCACCATGGTGTCCCTCCTTTGGCCTCTTGTTTCCAAATTTTGGGGAAACCTCGCAAAGGATAAGGCCTCCCTTCCATTATTGTAGGGATCCCAACCTCCTCCTCTCCCTCTATAAATACAACCATATTCCATTGATGAGCTAGTTGAACAGCTGAATTGAACATATTATAGCTGAAACGCTGAAGAGATTTCTGTACATTTTGCTAGAAAAGATAGAAAGGAAGAGACCCTTATCGAGATAGCTTAGGCTTGTGTCTTCATCCAGTCTGAATTCCCCGACGATTCATAGAGATGCACTTCGACTAAACCCCGCTGAAGGAGACTGCAACGTCAAGGCTCTGGTTGTAACTCTTTCTTCTATTAATACATACACATGACTATTGTCTGGTCCCCATCTTGCATTAATGTGTTTTATTTGATGCAATATTCTTAACCCTCCTTGAATGGTTAGTAATTATGTATGATATCATTGTTTTGTATGCTGCTCTTGTTTGTTGATCTTCGTGCAGGTATCCAAGCATCGTTGTGGAAGGATCATGACCCGCTGAGACAAAGATCAAGAGGCCGCCACCACGACAGCTATGAAAACAACGTTGGACTCCAGGTACGTCAATCTACCTTGTTCTTTTCATTCATTAATTAGGAACCTAAAATTTAGCTTGTCCCTTTGTTACTAGACCCACTCTAGGGCTAGAGGGATCATCTCTATCCGTAGAGGGGATTTACCTGCATAACAAGAAGGTATTAAAGAACCATGGCTGTAAAGAGGAATACCAACAAAGGAGGCCACTGCCTCAGATATGAACCATCAGACATGAATTTGCTGAATGAATACCCATCTGCCTTAGAAGTTTTTAGAAGAATAGGGTGTTTTTAGTTTTTCCAAAGATTGCAAGGATGCCATGTGCAGGTTTCTAAGGATTTTTCCATCAATTTCAATGGGACAACTTCAAAAATGGGAATGTTGAACCTCATTGTAACACCAGAGACCATTGCAACAGCAACAGGAATTCCTAGAGGAGAACAATGGTTCAAAGTCTTCAAGTTCACCATGCAGGAATGCAAGGAGTTTATCAAGCCAGAGCATAGTGATATTGATCTCACAAATGCCATCCCAAGAAGCTACATGAAAGACAACTTCTCAAAGCTATTGCTAATCATTCAGAAATAATTCATCTGTGAAGGGAGGTATCATATGGTTTATTCCTACCACCTCAGGCTTCTGCTACATTTTGTTGGTAAGAGGTTTCTTGATTTACCTCTTTACTTATAAAAAAGCTTAGCTAAAATGTCAGACAAAGTTCAAGCTAAATTTGAAGGAAATGAAACCTCACTCTTTCATCATGGTTTAATCAAGTTGTTGGTATTAGAAAAGTTAAAGAGATTAGGAAGATACTGGTCATATTTTATGTTTGTCAGTGGTTTTGATGTAGATGCCATCACTCCTAAAATAACTCCTAAACCTAGATGCATACCATCACCTTCAGTGGCAGAGTGGAGTGAGCCAGTGATCATGGAGATAGAGTCATTGCAGAAAGTTGATACACTTGTTGTTACACCTACAAAACAAAAGCCAACAGTAAGCAAACATGGAAGCAAGAGGGTTACAAGAATCCAAATAGTGGCTAAGAGTAATTTAGAATACATTCTACATGCTACTGATATTGAAGAAACTCCCATAGTCCAAGCTGAAGATATAGATGAGGGAGGAAAGAAGCTCAAGAAAGCCAAAACAACTAAGAAGTTAGAGTTTGAAGGTGAGGATGCAGGATACATGTTTAAAGCGAGTAAAACAATGACAAGACATGCTAGAAAGCTCTTGGAAAGAAGTAAAAAAGCACAAAAGGTCACTGAAACTTCCCAACCACCACCAAGAATCATTTACCTTTTCTCACCTGCAAAAGAAGTATCAGTCATTAAACAAAGGAAAGGAAAAAATAAAATTATTGAAAAAATAGAGATTGAGGTCCTTAAGGAGCAGTTGAAGCTGGAAAATGATGAAATATTAGTCTTGAAGAAAGAGGCAAGGAAGCACAAGGTTCAGAAGGTACAGTTTCAGAAAATAAAAGAAATTTGGGAAGAGCAGGTTAATAGCGTGTCAAAGACCTTAGATAACACCAAAAAATTGATCAAATGGACTCAGCCATTGAGAAAAGAGGTGAAGCATATTAGAAAAATGAATTTGTACCTGAAATCTAAGAATAGGACACTGAAGGACCAAGTCAAATACCTTCAAGAGCAGTTAGAATTGATTCATGAAGAGCTAGAGAAGAAGGGCTTAAAGATGACTGTGGTTGAGGAGCCCATAGCTCAATTAATCATTAATGAAGAAGAAACACTTCAAGGGTCTTAAGTTGAGTTTGAATGTGTTTTAGAAGGTTCATGGCATGCATAAGACCAATTTTGTACATCTGGAGGTCACTTTTTGGATAAAATTTTGAAATATGGAAATGTTGTAGTTTTTCACAGTTTCATAGCATTTCCTAGGCTTAAAGCCAGGAAAACGCTACGAAAATTTATGTAGCAGCTTATTTTCTTCCAAAATCATTTTTTGCAGATTTCAAGAAGGGAAAATCGTGGTGATGATGTGTCATGTCTTGGTTGACACCATGGAACAACAAAGGAGCATATTTTTTGGGTGCAAAAGCTATTTTTTGGATGCTACGAAACTGTCATGTTTTCATAGCGAGCTGTTTTGAAGGTTTTGAAGCAATTTAAAGGAAATTTTGAATAGATAGACTTCTCCAACAGGTCAAGAGACCTTATCATCAAACATTTATGACTTGAAGAATGTGTAGTGAAGATAGCTCATTAGCTAAAGCTTTCGTTGAAGATAATGTCTTGTATTCCTGAAAAATAGGGTTTTGTTCCACATGTATAGGAGGGTTTTTAATGTGTAAAGTAGTGATGAACCATGTCATAGCCTTTTTGAGCATGTGATGCTTATGTGTAACTGATATGTAACTGTTTCAAAGATAAGGTAGAATGATGTAATAAATAGGATTTTGAGTCCTATTAGGAAAAGTCATCTTTAGGGTGTAGCTCTCATTTTCTTGTTAAAAGACATTTTTTTTTTATATGAGGTGTCATAGGAAGAATTCGATGAATCTAGCCAAGAGGCAGACCATCCCTGTTCCACATGCTTAGGAGGATTTTTAATATGTAAAAGTGGTAATGAACCTATCATAGCCTATTCGATCATGTGATGATTTTTTGTAACTGACAAGTAATTGTTTCAAGGATAAGATAGACTAATGTAATAAATAGGAGTTTTAGTCCTATTAGGAAATCTCATCTTTAGGGTGTAGCTGTCATTTTATTATTAAAAGACATGTTTTTTCTATTATATGAGGTGTCATACGAAGATTTCGATGAATCTAGCCAAGAGGCAAATCATCCCTGCTGTAAGAATGTATATTTAAAGGAAAATTATCGAAGTTGTAAAGGGTTGGAGATTTTTTGCACCATACTGTTGCTTTATGTAATTTGACTTATATCAGTAACACAGAGAGTTTTCTTCTTGAAAAACATGAGATTCTCATGGGGTTTCTAATGTTTTTCTGATCTATATCTTTATGTTTACCACTTGCAGTGGATTTCATCTATATTACTCAAAATTCATATGTTTATGCTTTGACTTCCTTTATTTATGAAATGACTGTGTTGACCCATGTTCTATGTGTGATTTTCCTTTGTTAAAGACCCCTATCTGCCTCATCTTCCATGTCAAGAAACCTTGCCACTGAATCTACTGATTTTTTGACTCCATAAGCCCAATGGTAGCAAGCCTGCATTCTTTTCAACCTACATACACAAAAATCAAGTTACTTTTCAAATAGAGTTAGCCATCTAGTACTATCATTATCTAATATCATAAACCCCTTTGAGAGAGCCCTCTCAGACTGAAGAGGCTAAGCTTCTGTCAAAATCTGGTTTGAAACAGTTACATAGAGTTGTCTGATCAACAGCCAATCAAGTACAATTTTGTGATAAAAACATCCATGTGCATGATAAGTTCAAAAAATATGTATGTTTCAGTTACATCCTGAGACATCATGTCTCTCAAAAAATATGGGAAATGAAAGCCTGGGTGTCTAGTCGGCATGATGCTCATGATAGCACATCACTGCACGTACAAGTTGCCTCACTAAGCGGTGAACACAATTCGACACGCCTGTAGTGTCTCTCTAGTATGCGCGAGGAACATCATCGAATCACGCATAGTATGGAATCCCATGGGAGATTCCCTCCAAGTTGCGTATGATTTCCTCCTCCTCGGCTCCCTCACCATGAGGGGCCACATCAAAGTCGCGAGGAATCCTCCGTGCTATCGGATACATGCCTACAGGTACTTCTGGGCCCACATCTACAATTACATGGATTAATGTCAGAACATGCATAGAAAAAAAAATCATTATACTCATCAAAATAAAAAATGAGTCTTACCCAATGCTTTATCCTAATCCTCTCCTTCTGGGATTGGGATATCTACATCACTGGTGAAATCCATGCCAGAGTAGGGCCATTCCCCTACGACAATCAGTTGTCGGCGGAGCCACTCAAAGAACTATGGTCTCCAGGACATCTGTTGACTGCCCCTTGACCTTGGCATCTAAGCTTCCCAACGGACCATCTATGGCTCCTAGGTTGGTGGTGTCAGAACTATTGCCTCCTGACGTTGGAAAATTGGTAACCGTTCCAAGATGAAAGATACCAAGATGGACCTGTAACCGAACTACTTCAACTTGTTGTTCTTGAATTTTGTCAGATGGCGTTTCATGTTGATTGTTACTGCCTCGAACCAGTTGTAGAGGGTCTGTGCGATGCAATATACAACAAGAAGTAGCTGTGTTTTTGTGGCCTCGTGCGGAGCTTGCGATCTAGCAGCTCACGTGATGGTGTGCAACACTACCTTTAGTGCCAAATCCGAGAGAGTTTGGATATCCACCTTTCCGCTTTTGGACCCTTTCCTTGCCCCTAGGCACACTCTGTCGATAACCATACTCATGTTTTCCATTATGGGCCGAGTACCGGTCAGGATTGGTACTACCCCCCTTTGTGACAATCCAGTTATGAAGTAAATATTTGAGACCTCAATCTCAAGTTCCTGATCACAAATAATGGATGTTTCCTGATCAATGTCCCAAACACTGATCAAGTATTGCAACAAATCTGGTTGGGCTTTGAGACATGGTGCCATAAAGAATTTCTTGAGCCCGCAATCTCTTAGAGCTTCCATGCATCTCACATTGCCCATGGCTTCCTCATCTTGTTCACTGTGTTCTCGTTCTTTCCATTCAATCACCATTTTTTCCTTTCACACCTACAAAAACATCCATATGGTTTCATTAGAAAAATACAATTCTTTTAAAATGGTTAAATTGGGCTCATTGTTTGAATCTACAAGCTAAAAATGGTTGGCGCAACTTTTTTAGAAACATTCGCGCCAATTAGTGCACCCCCGTTCAATTTTTAGGTCAGTTGGTGCGAGTCCATGCCTGATACTCACGCCGACCGCCGCGCCCTAGATTTTACAAAATCACTCCATAGATCTAAAAGAATGGGTTGTAGGTAATGAAAATGCTATCAAAATTCAGGGAAGGATGTGAGTTCTTACCTGGAATAAACAGATTCCCGATTGGCTTTCCGGATTGCCCGCTGTCAGCTCTGGAAAATCACAGTGAAAAAGGGTAAAAAATTGCTCACAAGAGGTAAAAGTGAAAAGTAATTTATTTTTTACCATTTTTGGCATTTTATAACTTTTCAGAACCCTAATTAGGTTTTAAAGCATATTTTTCGATTATTGTGCTATTTTATTTCGAAAAATGGGTTTTGCGTGCGTCTCTTGTGCAGCGGCAGGTCCTCAACGTGACGACGATGAAGTAACGATTTGTATTTTATACTTTTTCGGACTCGGTAAAAACACAAAAAAGTCACTCCTGAGTCATATTTCAGCTCTTTTCTGACTCTCAAAAATTGAAAAGCTTGCCGAGACTCTTGTCGTTTTGAACTCGTTAAATGGTTGCGAAACGATATCTACCCAGTATACATTTACCCTTTTTTTGGGCTAGTATGGATTATTTACGAAAAAGGAATACCTTAGCCTATTGTGACTAATAGGTTCTCTTAGACATAGTTTTTTACCTTTTCGGATCTGTGAGACTATCTACGAAAATGGATCTGTTGTAGTTTTCTTTTCCGCTTCTTTTAAAACTCTCTAAACATGAAAAGATGTTGAGTTCTTCCATTGTCAGACTTGTTAAAAACTGTCACCATGACATAACCGAGTTCCTCCTTCCTAGGACTCGTAAAATGTACTAGGATGGATTTTTCTGAAGGAAAAACTTACATGACAAGCATATGCTATCCCCTTCAAGCTTGTTTTCCAAAAATAATTGGGGTACTCACCAGCAATGGTGGGGGAAAATGGAACCAGTTATCAGTTGTGTCGGCAGTATGTCGCTCTTGAACATGAAACTCATCTACATTTGTGTCAGGTTGGGGACATCTAATTTCGTCATTTTTTCCTCCATGGGTTTGGGTAATCTATTTTTACCATTCATCTGCTCTTTTCCACATCACCATGACCTCAAATCCCTTGATGTCAAATACTACCAAATCTAGAGTCGTGTCGCTGATATGTTCAAGAGAAGTTTCCGTTTGCAGTTTTCAACCTCCCTCTGATCCTCTTTTGGTCTTGATTCATTATCATCATATTCCTCTATCTCGTGTCGATGATGTAGGAAACATTATGGCCCACCTTTGACCAGGTCACTTCCTGTTGACTCCAGCTTATTATCAAGGAATTTGATCTAGAAACTCCTTTCTGGTACCTTGGAGCTTGCATGCCTCAACAACTAGTTCTTTGCATTCGACGATAGGTCCTCGTCATTGGCCTTCGATCAAGTGATTCTGTAGGCGTTCGACACCAGATCACTGTTCACATTCCGTGGATTGTACTAGTTGTACCTTCAGAGCCATTTTCATTATTGGTGGTTTCTCTCGTGCCTGTTAACAACTTTCATCATTAGCTGGTAATCAGGTGACTTTCTTGCATGTTCGACTTCAGCTCACATATTCGCATGCTTGAATTTGTACATGTTCGGGTCGAGATGGAGTGCAAGACCCTAGGTTTTGTCTGATAAAATCTAGGTTGTGGGATATTTTGGTTTATCATGACTATGTACATGAATTTTTTGATTGGATGGTTGCAACCATACCTAAGTATATTTATTGATCCTTAATACTAGATGGCTCCATCCATACCTCAGATCTTGTTTATATTTGTACTCCATTATGGATGGCTGTGCCCATGCCACATGTTCATATATAAGAGATATCAGTTGTATTTGTACTTGCAGGTCTTCCAACGACGGTGTTTGGTTTGAATGTGTTCTCGTAAAGCATTTCACTCCTCCCTCTCTCTCGAGCCTCATGCTTTAGGGGGCATCTATTACACAACATTTTTTCACCGTCCCTGCAATCCCCATCCCGCACATTAGAGGACCATTTCTGTGACATATATGTAGTGTCATGTCTTGCAAAAAGTGTCATTGCATTCCTTACCATGAGAAGAACATTTCCTCTATTTACTATTCCTGGAGTAGACCATCAAAAACACATGTTTTTGGGTCGGCGCTGGCAAGCATTTATGGCCTCGCACCAATAGAGAAATTAGCATTGGGCCCCGCACCCATTGGTGCTCTCTCTCAGTGGACTGCCTATTTTGAATTTTTTTTTAAAATATAGAAGCGAAGTTTCCATATGCCAACCACTTCATGAGCGGATTCAGTGTGATTTTCTCGACTGAATAACATCGAACATCTTCCTTTGGCTTCTTGTTCCCTACTTTTGAGCAACCTCCCAAAGGATAAGGCCTCCCTTCCACCATTTGAGGGATCCAAACCTCCTCCTCCTCTCCTATAAATACATCTCTCTCACATAGATGCAGCTAGCTAAAAATTTTGTATAATAGCTTAAACAGTGTGAATAAGTTGGTGTGAGATAGAGCAGAGAGAGACCCCTTTTCGAGAGAGAGTCTAGGCTGATTGCCTCGCCAAGTCCAATTCCCCGATGAATTCTCGAGACGCATTTTGATTCGACCCATTGAAGGAGGCTATGACGTCATGGCTCATTTGGTTGTAATATCTTTCTTTCTCTTAATTAATACACGACTGATGTTTTGGTTCCCGTCTTGCGTTTGATATGATTAGTCTTGTGCAATACATTTACTTCTCCTTGGCCAATTAGATAGTTATGAATTCAAGTATTGTTTCTTATGATGCTATCATTCTCTGATCCTTGTGCAGGCACTTGAGTACCACTGCTGAAGGACCGCGACATGTCGGGACGAAGATCAGGAGACTACTGCTGCAACTACGACAACTGCATTGGAACAAAGGTAGGAAATCTATCCCAACTCAGCTTCATTCATTAACTAGGAATTGATGCATTAGCATGTTCTTTTGCTGCTAGACCCACCCTAGGGCTAGAGGGATCACCTTTGTCTGTAGAGGGGATATACCTACACAACAATGATGAAGGACTTACCCACTTTCTTGGTGTAGACAGTGTTGTCAGAATGACACATAGAAAAGCCATTATCTAAGAGAAATCTATCCATTTTCTCATACCAAGCCCGAGGAGCTTGTTTGAGACCATAAAGATACTTTCTAAGGTGACAAACAAGACTAGAGTCGTTTTGGATAAAGCCAGGGGGCTATTCCATGTAGATTTATTCATGTAAATCTCCATGTAAGAAGGCGGATTTAACATCCATCTGATGGACTTCTTATTTAAAGGAGGTAGCAATGGAAAGAACAAGGCAGATAAAATTCATTTTGGCAACAGGGATGAAGGTTTCAGTATAGTCGATGCCTTCAACTTGGGAAAATCCTTTAGCAACAAGATGAGCTTTATGTTTATCCACTTTTCCATTGGTCCAAACTTTGTTCTGTAAACCCATTTGCATCTGACAAGTTTTCTTCCTTTTGAAAGAGGAAAAAGATCCCAAGTATCGTTTGCCAATAAGGAATGATATTCTTCATTCATAGCTTCATCCTAATCTAGATGACCTGAAGCTTCTTCAAATGTGTCTGGATCAGGAGTTTCTGGAACTTGAGCCAATAAGGAAGAGGCTCTTTCAAACTGAGAACGTGTACGACGTCAATCTGTAGGGTCACCTCCAAGAGGACCCGTTGCATTCTGAGTAGAGCAGACCCATATAGGAAGTTGTGAAGATGAAGGAAAATCTTCAAGAGGAGGAGGATTTTCATCCTCGCTGTCATCATCTGAACTAGAAGGAATGCTATCAAAAATTAGAAGAGATAGAGAGAGGTGGCACATATGCCAAATTAGGATCGCAAGCCAAAAGTGGCACACCTACCGAACTAGGCTCATAGGCCGATATATTTTCATCAAATTTTACATCTCTTCGAATGATTATATTTTTGGATTTTGGTTGAAGAATTCTATATCCTTTGACATCTTTAGAATATCCAAAAAAAAATGCATTTTTCTTTTAGGTTCTAAGGCTTTATGTTTTGCATCTAGAATATGGGCCCAAGCATCACTTCCAAAAACATGAAAGTGACTTACATCTGGTTTGATTGAGCTCTGGGCTTCTTCTGGAGTTATATTCCTTAAAAAATTAGTAGGAGTGTGATTTACTATGTAATTTGCATAGTTATTTTCTTCTTCCCAAAAATTGAGACCAAGTCCTTTAGATTGAAGCATACAATTAGCCATTTCTTTTAAGGTGTGATTTTTCCTTTCATCTACACCATTTTTTTGTGGATTATATGGAACAGTATGTTGCAATTGAATGCCATGCTCAGTGCAAATGTTTATAAATTTGTTGTTAGCATATTCTCCTCCATTGTTTGAACTTAACTTAAGAAGTAGATGTCTAGATTGTTTGTCAACAAAGGCCTTAAAGTCCAAGAACATGTTAAAAACTCCACTCTTGAGTTTTAAGAAGTATACCCAAGTGCCTCTGGAAACATAATCAATGAAAGTTAAGAAGTACTTGCAACCAGAGAAAGAAACAATAGGAAGTGGACCACATAAATCACTATGCACAAGTTGCAAAGGGGCCAAAGCGTGCCAAGAGGCACATTTGTCAAAACTATCATGATGATGTTTTCTGAGTACACATCCAGAACAAACACCATCTCATCAAGACACCGTAGTAATACCTATCACTATATTTTCCTTACATACATTTTGAAGAGAGCGATAGTTTAAGTGACCAAATCACTCATGCCAAAGTTTGCTCACTTCATCATTATGAGCAACAAAAATGGAGGGAAGACATGATGACCTAAAGTGGTCAAACTTATAAAACCTTGTGGAATCATCAGCAATGCCAGTAGATAAAATATGTCTAGGATCTTTGAGGTCCTTGATTACAACATCATGAGGTAAGAATTCTACAGTTTTCCCTTCACCTGAATGAGTTATTTGATAAATAGATAGAAGGTTGCAGGACAAGGTAGGAACACATAATACATCATTAAATTGACCATTATCTAGATGAATGGTTCTAGACCCTACAACACTAATAGATCTATCATCACTAACATAAATATTTTTGGTGTTACAATCATTTAAAGAAGAAAGCATGGCTTTATTTTTTACCATGTGGTAAGAGGCTCCAGAATCAATGAGCCACTCATGAGAAGGAGAAGAAGAGGATACATTTAATGCATAACCAGATCTTGATGCTTGATATCCACAAGCAGAAAGTGTCATTCTTGAAGATGAAGTTGAAGAGTTCTCCAAATTGATGTTGTGCTTCTTCATTGTTGCTTCTAAAGCTTCCATCTTCTTAAATCATTTGGACTCTATATGGCCATCACGATTACAAAATTTGCAATGTATATTTGTATTCTTCCCTTTTTTTTTATTTGCATTATCATTTTGTTGAGTTTTTCTTTCATTTTGCAGCTGAAATGGCTTAAGACCCTTATTTGGTTTAGGACCATTCTTTTTAGGATGTTGCTTCTTAAGATTCATTTGATATGGTAGCTGTTGGGCTGTTAAGGCTTTCTTAGAAGAGTTTCGACCCATATTAATAAGACCAAGGTGTAAGATTTTTGCTTGTTCCCTTATCAAAGAATCACAAAAGGAATCAAAAGATGGGTTCTTGTAGGATGTTCCTTGAGAAATGATGGCTTCTATAGTGGAATGGAAGGTGGAAACAAATATAGAGTATGCAGGGCCAAGCTTAGCAAAAATGGAATAGATAAGGCTACCATCTTCCTTTTTGACCTTACAACATTCTAAAATAAGTCTAAGGGTCTTGAATTTGGACAAAAAATATTCAATAGAGGAGAAATTATTGAGGTCCAAAGTAAGAAACTCATTTTCAAGTTGGTGGGCCCTGATTTCATTTTGAATGCCAAAAACAGTATTTAGATTTTTTAGGGTTGCATCAGGGGTGTCAATTTCTAGGATATGAGATCGAAGATCTTGAGAAATGGACATTCCTATAAACCCTAGTGCTTGATCTTGTTTATTTTCCCATTTTGCGGCTTTTTCTCCATCGGTAGGTTTAGTTTCTTGTCCTATGGCTATTCTATAAATCTGTTTACTTCTAAGTAAATCTACCATGTGGGGTAGCCATTGGAAATAATTGGTGTTGTTAAGAATAACCAAGCATGCACTTTCCATTTTTTTTTTAAACTGAAGCTGAAAAGGCTGAAAATAACTACTTCAATGGAAATATCTCGAAAAATTAGGCTGATTAAAAAAAAACGGCTCGAAAAACATCTTCTAGATGAAGACGTGATGCCTTTTTGAAAAAATGTGTTGTAGATGCTGAATAGTTACGGGAACGATTGAAATTTGATGATGAAGCTCCACTTTTAAAATCCGCCCCCCCCCCCCCCCTTTAACAAAAATATTTTTATAAAAAGAATCTTGAGAAAGAGACTTGAACCCAAGACCTCTATTCTCATAAATTAACTTTACACCCAGTGAGCTAGTAAAAGGATTATGTAATTGTTTGAAAGGAGGAAGGTTTTTTTTTTTTTTGCTCTTCGATGTTTGTGATTTTTCCTGCAAAAAAACCACAAAATCCATGAAACAAAACAAGTATTTCGGAAGAAAGTTAGATTTTTAGTTAGCCTTACCGTTAACTATCTATTTTTTCACTACTTTTGATTTCATGAGATCACACAAAGACGTGAGGAAAGAGCATACGTAGCAAAAAAATCTCGTCTTCCTAATTTTGATTTTTCGAGATTGCACACAGCACAGAGAAAAGAGCATACACAGAGAAAAGGGTATAGATCCAGCAATAGAAAAAATATAAACCGAAATAAATTGACAGAACTGAAATAAACAAAGGGATTAATAAATATAATTGCAAAACAAATACTTTATACCTCCAGATCTAAAATGACATAACTTCGTCAACCGGAAGCCTTTTCACATGAAACGAAAGGGGTTCCTCACTATAACAGAAGCTCTCGACACAACAGAGTTTTTCTCTAGGACCAAAAAGGTCCAGAAATTGTATATCTAGAAAACGGTAGTCGCATGCAGTCAAATCGGCTTCGGATTTGGATCAACAATGAATGTGGCCCTCAAAATAAATCTGATACCATGTAGGAATTTACAGGGTAAGTTCCTTAGATCAAAAACCAAAGGTCACTACTCACAAATATATCACAGATCAGTACACCAGTATTTTACATGGTTAAAACCCTCAAAGAGGGAAACAGTCCATGGTCTAAGCCAATGCGACCACTTTAGGCAATTTATTAATATAAATAAAGAAAATTTAGATAAGCTTCTCTCATAAATGGTTACCAGAAAAATGACTCTACATGCTCTTTAAATAGATTTCATGGACCAATCGGGTGCTAAGCCACTAATCAAGTGTCAGTAATACCGAGGAGAGAGTGAACCGTCAAATCACTACATATCATGATTGTCAGATTATAAGTTACAAATGTACATAGTAAAGAAACACACTTTACCTAACTCTACGCTAGACCAAATTATACTTAACTATTTCCTATGTGTCAAAATATCCTAACAATAATGACAATGGCTCTCAAGGTACCACTAGTACAATCCACGGAATGTAAACAAGGATATGGAGTTGAACACCCACGAAATCACCTGATCAAAGGCCAATGATGAGAACCTGATGTCGAATGCGAAGAAATTTCCATTGAGGCATGCAAGCTCTAAGTTACCAGGAGGGAGTCTTTGGTTCAACTTCCTGGAAAATTAGCTGAAGTCGACAGGAAGTGATCGATCGAAGGAGGGCCTTAATGTTTCCCACATCATCAACATGAGACAGAGGAATAAGATGATAGTGAATCAAGACTGGACAGAGGATCATGGGTTGAAAACTACAGAAGGACTTCTCTTGAACATATCGGCAACACGACTCTAGAATTTGGCAGTATTTGACATCTAGGGATCTAAGGTCATGGTGACAAGGCAAAGAGTAGATGAGAGGTGAAAAAAGGATAACCCAAACCCATGGAGGCAAAATGACGAATGTGGGATGTCCCCAACCTGACACGAACTATAGAAAAGTGTCATCTTCAAGAGCGACATACTGTCGACGCCACTGAAAACTAGTTCCATTTCCCCCCACCATTTTTGGTGAGTACCCCAATTATTTTTGGAAACAAGCTTGAAGGGGATAACATATGCGTGTCATATAAGTTTTTCCTTCGGAAAAATCCATCCTAGTACATTTAACGAGCCCTGGGAAGGAGGAACTCGGTAACGTCATGGTGACGGTTTCCAATTTCATTTTAATTTTAATGAGTCTGACAAAGGGAAAACTTAGCACCTTTTCATGTTTAGAGATTTTGAAAAGAAGCATAAAATAAAACTCCAGCAGGTCCCTTTTCGTAGGTATTATCTCAGATCCAAAAAGGTAAAAAACAATATCTGAGAGAACCTCTTAGCCATGTTTGACTAAGGTATTCCTTTTTCATAAATAATTTGTCCTAGCCCGAAAAAGGGGTAAATGTATACTAGGCAGATGGCGTTTTTCAGCCTTTAGTGAGTTCAAAACTACAAGAGTCTCGACAATATTTTCAATTTTGAGAGTTAGAAAAGATCTGAAAGATGACTCCAGGGGGTGACTTTTTTCGTGTTTTTACAGATTCCGAAAAAGTAATAAAATACAACTTGTTTCCTCATCGTCACAAGTTTTAGGACCTGTTGCTACACAAGAAACAAATGTAAAACCCATTTTCAAGAAAAATAATAAAAAATAAATGAAGGAGGTGTCCAAAAACCTAATTAGGGTTGGAAAAATAACTCAAATGGTAAAAAAAATTTACTTTCACCTTTTCACCTTCTTGTGAACATTTTTACTGATTTCCAATGTGGATTTGCAGAGCCGACTGCAAGCAATCGAGGAGGTCATTTACGAATCCGCTTCTTCCAGGTAGGAGCTTTGCACTTCTCCTGCAATTTCATCCAATTTTTATTTTTTTCATGGTTTGAGGCCTTTTATGGGAGGGGTTAAAAATACATGGCCACAACGGTCAGCGCTGGTTCCGGGCACAGAGTTTTTCCCACCTCCCCGATTTTACAATGGAGAAGGCACAACTTGGCGCAGCTATTGGAAAAACAGCAGCGCGGAGCACCGCACACAAAAAACTTCATAATTTTCCTCAAAAAATACTCGGAAAAATGGATTAATTTTGTATCAATGTGGCTTATGGGAGCTTGTATGCTGGTTTTGAAGGAAGAATCAGTAGCTAAAATGGTAATAGAGTGGAAAGAGTGAGAGCATGGGGAAGAGGATGAACAAGCCATGGAGAATGATGCGTGCATGGATTCCCTGAGAAATGGTGGGCTCCTGAAATTATTCATAACCCCATGTTTGAGAGCTTAGCTAGAGCTACTATAATACTTGATTAATGTATGGGACATTAATCAAGAGAGATTCATCATTCACAACTAGGAACTAGAGATATAAGTCTCTGATATTTACTTCATAACTGGATTGTCACGGAGGGGAGAGAGACCACTACTGACAGGTACTCGGGACCTTGGAGAGAGTATGGGCATGTTGATAGATAGAGTCTATCATGGAGCAAGGAAAGCATCTAAGAGTGGAAAGCTAGACATTCAGGCAGTGCCCGACTTACCATTGAGAGTAGTGCTACATACCATTACTCGGGCTGCCAGATCTCAAGCTCCCCATGAAGCTACAAAGACGCAACTCCAATTGGCCATAGATTGCATGGCTCCGAAAATTTTCAATTTGGCGAAAGCAGTAACAATAAACATGAAACATCAGCTAGCCAAATGAAAAATGGTAAGCTAAAGAAGTTTGGATACAGGTCCATCTTGATACCGTTAATCTTGGAATGGTTACCGATATTCCAATGTTAGGAGGTGGTTTTACCTATGCCACCAGCATGAGAGCCATAGATGGTCCACTAGGCGGAGTTGATGCCTCGATCAGGAGGTGTACAACAAATGTTGTGGAAACAAGAGTTCTAGGGTTGGTTGCGTCGACAAATCATCATGGGGGAGGATTGGCCATATACCGACACTAACTTCAGAGAGGATCTAGATCTTCCACTTCCAGAAGGGGACTACAGGGATGAGGAGAGAGGTAAACACTCATTTTTGGATTTTTATGAGTATTATGTTTTTTTTGGTTTTTATATATGTGTGTTCTAATATCTACTTATGTGTTGTAGATGTTGGACCAAAGAGACCCACGAGGATGTCCCCAATAGCTCGGAGGGTCACAAGAGATTTCGAAGTGGCCCCTCATGGCGAGGGTAGCGATGAGGAAGAAATCACACGAAACTTAGAGGGACTCACAAGTGGGATCCCAGACTATGTGAGATTCGAAGACATTCCTCATGCTTATTAGCGGCACACTGCAAGAGTTTCTAACCGCATCCATCGACTACTGAGATGTGTCGTACGGGCAATGATGTGCTATCATGAGCACCATGCAGATTAGACTCCTAGGCTTCATTTCTGCATATTTTTTGAGAGACATGGTATTTCAAGATGTAACCAAAACACATATAGTTTTTGAACTATGATATACAAGCCGATGCAAAAAATCAATATATATATATATATATATATATATATATGCTTATTTTCCTGTCTAAATCTTACTATGTGATGATGATTGCTTTTACAAATTCTGAAAATTTCTATCTAATACATGAGTAACTACTGCATCAGTTAACACATTCATTCTTTTGGGAATATAATGATATGTGATATAATCAAAATTCCTTTCTAACAAATGAACACGTAAAAACATCCTTAAAATCTAAGGGTTTCTGACAGAATAACGCCCATTGATCTAGAGAGCAACAAGTTAAGAGTCTAGGTTCACAATTAATTCATGAATGTCGAGGACAATAGCTTTAGTTAGAAGTCCAATTACTGCACTGTATTCAATGACATTGTTAGTTCTATTTCCTAGACAAATTCCTTGAAGGTATACTAACTCATCGTTAGGATCACAAATTACCCAAGCCATGGAGGATAGGTTCTGGGTATTGCGGGAAGCACCGCCAGCGAAACTGACATAAGGAGTGAGAGACATCTACACTGTAAAAAAAGGTATAATAAGTAGGAAAAAACTTTTCGCAAAGCACACCAAGCCAAAAATAAACAAAAATGAAAAACACACTTATGTACATAAGAACTGCACGATAAAACTCATGCATAATTTTTTTTGAGATACAACCCATTTCGGGGTTTGATCCAGGGGATGGCCTACATAATCAATAAGCCTGTAGGCCCCTTTCTTCAAAACACGTTTAACGATATAGGGCCCATGCCACATGGGTTCGAATTTACCTGCCCCCATATTATCATGGACTTGATCATACAAGAGGACCAAGTCTCCTTCTATGAAGGTATGAGAGGAAATCGTCTAGTCAAAGTGGGATTTGACCTGCTTTTTATGTGCTTCTATGACTAAAGTGGCAAAGCGGTGAGTTTCATTAAGCCTCTCCAAATATGGAATACATTATTCTCTTGGCGAGGTATTCGACAATAATTCGACAACTATTTTGAGTTAAGGGATTTCACATTCAATTGGAAGGGTAGCTTCCAAACCATAAACAAGCTGAAATGGTGTGAATCCGGTTTCATCCTTCACCGAGGTTTGGTAAGCCCAGAAAGCTGAGAACAACATTAGATGCCAATTGGACTTGTGCATCCCAATCGTACGCTGAAGCATAGTGACTAAAACTTTGTTCACGGCTTCGACCTTGTTAGAGTCTGAATATGCATTCTTCCATCAGTGACTGATATCATTCCTTCATTTCTCATATTAGGTGTCTCATTCTGAAATTTTTATATCATTCCATTAGGTCATGCTAAAAATTCTTTCACCGATGTTAGCCTTCCTCAAATAAAACTTCATTCTCCCTCAAAAGACCATATTTTCTGACTTATTCCCATGTCTCCTTGAGCATAACAACACCTATGAAAATGCTTTTCTCATCATGATTTGTCTCAGTCAAAATTAGTCATGAAGATCAAGTCTGAAGAGTATGATTAGGTCATTAGGTTTTTTGTTTCTCAAGGTCATTACTCCATTTATATAAAGTCAACAAATATATGAGAGGGACTCAAAGATAATTTTATCATCCTATATAGAAGATCATCACTTTGTAATTTTTATATTTTCAAGTTGTATTTTTTTTTTTTTTTTAATGATTTTTATATCAAAATTCCATTTTGATATAAAATAAAATATGAAATTTATTTCTATTTCCAAATGTAATTTTATGTTTTCATATGTAATAAACTCATCCCTAGCTGTCAATGCAATCATTCCATCCAAAATGAAACAAAGAAAGCCCAGCTTCATTACTTGATCAACCTACAAAGGCACAAAGTCAGATAAGTTAAAGAGTATCAGTGTTAAAGTATGAGAAGAAAAAATAAACATAAGGGAAGTGGATAATTCAAATAAAAAAATTCAAATCCTCAAAGCTATAAATCCATTCAAAATCCTCAAATCAAACCTATTGTCTTCATTCATCCATCCGCAACTTGTAGCAAAAGGATAAATTTCAAGTTTTTTTTTAGCAAATCAGCAAAATTCCAGAGGTGTTGCGCGTTTGCTTTAAAATTTTCGTGTTTTCTTAGACACTGCATGTTTACCCTCGCATGTTGTGTGTTTTCCCGTCAACCTTTGACCAAAATACTCAGGTGTTGCGTGTTTCCCTTCACACGTTGCGTGTTCCTCCAGGACGTTGCATGTTTGATCAGACAGGGTTTCAAAACACTTCACAACCTCCAACAAACTCACACTTCACTACAAATTTATTCAAAGGTATTTAAATGAGTGAGTAAACTATAAGACACCTCTCCTTTGATATATTGTATGTTTCATAAGAAATTTGAAGTATCTTCTAAAATAAACCCTAGTTTTCATTTTTTTTTTCTTCCTATTTTCATGCACGATCTCCATACTCATATCCCTAAAACACATATAATTCATAAACACTACTAAATCCTAGGGTTTTCATAGACCTAGGTTTTCATTTACATTTTCACTCCCTCCATTTTCCTAAGCTATTCCTTTCACCTCACACTCCCTTCATCTCATTTCATTTACCCTAGGGCTTCAAGGCTTCAAATTCAAAATGTTTGAAGAGGAAGACATAAATGTCAGTGAGGAGAAAACACCAAAGAAGAAACCATATAATAAAGGGGGGGAAATCATCAGATATGAACCAGCAACCAAAAAAAAGCTCATGGCTTCTCCCCTCACTATGTCACATTTTAAACAAGTTGGTTGTTTTGAGTTTTGTGAGAAAGTGAAGAAGATCCAATATCACCCTATGTTGAAAAGGTTGTTCATTTCCAATGTTCATGATAGGCAGGTCACTCTTGTTGGGGTACATTTACTATTTCCACCAATATCATTGCAGCTGCTACAGGGATCCCAAGTGTAGGATAAAAATGGTTTAAGCAAGGAAACCTTGACCATTCCTACTATGAACCATATCTTAAACTAAGATACAAGGATGATAAAAAGAACATTTTCCATTTCTCTCATCTCCTTGACATATATGTCCCCATGATGAAATTCATCATGAAATACTTCACCTGTGAGGGGAGGTTTTCTCGACTATATTCCTATCATATCCGGCTTCTCATGCATTTCACTAGAGTCAGAATGCTTCACATACCCTATTTTCTCTTCTGCAACATTGACAAGATGGAATTCATTGTACAAAAAAGGGATTATATTCATCAAATGCAAATTATTTTCCACCACTTTCTCATCAAAATGATATTCATATACCATCTTGATCAAATGAACATTCCATGGGACACATTTATATCAAATGAGATTTTCACTACCCCACCTACTCATCATGATCAGAATATCCCCTCATTATCTCATCCTCCCAAACCTACTCCCCCATCTCAACCTGCTGCTCATACATCATCACCAAGTCAGTTTCATTCACCTCATATTGATCCTTCTTCTTCACCTTTCTATAACCTTACATCATCATCACATCGTTATTCAGAGTCATCGAACAGTGAGGAAGATATTGAGGTAGCAAGGGCTAGTTTTACTGAGGTTCACCCTTTTCCTAAAACTTATCAGAGAGGCTATAGGCATGTGTTTTATCCAATTGGAGTGAAAGGAGCCATGCCTTCTTCATCAACACATCAGGTACACAAAAGCAAGGAAAAGGAAAAAGAATCAAACACTGATGATGAGGAGGGAAAACATGAGATAGAGCATGAATTTCAGTTGATTGACCTAGATGAGGAAGATGAAGAAAAAATTACTAGTGCAACAATAAAAGGAAATGAGGAAAATATTAGTGAACTTAAAACTAATCTTGAGAGGGAAAAATATGTAGTTGACTTCCTTGAGCAAGAAAGTCAGCAACTGAAAACCAAGCAGACCATCGATGAGGTGAAGTGGATCAAAGCACAAAGAGAGGTGGAGAAGGCTAAAGCCTTGATTGAGGAAACATTGGAAAGGTTTGGTGAACCTGATGATGAGGAGTATCAACCGCCAAGACAGAGACCAAGGACTAGAGGGATGAAAAGAGCTCTAGCCCTAGAGAGGCAAAGGGAAGTTGAGCTAGCAGATCAGCTTACCTTAAATGAACAACTTGCCCTAAAAATTAGCAAGGAAAGTGAACCATGTCTTGATAGAACCAATCTAAATTTTGAGAATTTTTTTGAGAAGGCCAACAAGGACAATGACTTGTTGAGAAAAAGGGTTAAAATTCATGCACGGAAAGAGAGAATTGCATTGGCCAAGCTCAAAAGAGCCAATGCTAAAATTGAAAATTTGACCAAGAATGGAGAGAAAGAAAGGTTGGATATACTTGCTGAGGTGTCACTCCATGCCTCAAGAACTCAATGAGAAATTACCCTCATAATTTTGGAAAATTTTTGCACTTATGTTCATTTCAGTATTTTTTTGCAATTTTCAACACAAAAATTTTGCCAAAGGGGCAACGACCTGCACGCTGCGCTCTTTTTTAGGGCCTCCAATTGACAAATGGCCACCACCATCATGTTCATAATTAACTAGGACATCAACCCTAGCAAGTTTCAGAATATTTGGAGGAGAATTGGTCCTCAAAAATGCAAAAAACTACCAAAATTTCATTTTTCTGCCTCCTTTTTGGCCTGCTCGTTGCACGTTTACCAATCTTGGGAGGTCAAGTGTTTGACAAGGAAAATGAGCACCATTTTGGAAACTAAAGGTATATTTGGAAATGAGACTCGAAGATATTTCCAATGAGCTATCATGGAGCTGATTTGGACACTGGGAAGTCACTCAAAACCATATTTGAAAACAGGCTATGTTTTCTTCTTGCACGCTGCACATTTACTAGGAAATTTCCAATTTTCACAGTCTTCAACAATTTTTCTCCAGATTGACTTTTCACCTTGGGAAATGAGAAATGACTAATGTAAATGGTAAATATGAATTTAAAATTCATGTTTTTACTTTTATCTAGGGTATATACATTAGGTAAGTCAATCAGTTGAGGTGTAATGAATCAGTTCCTAGAGAAAGGAATGAGTCAGTTTTCTCATCCTGCACTCTAGCTTTTAGTTCATATTTTCATGTAACATCTCCTTCACCTTATGGATTCGACCCTTGAGGATGAGAGGTGGTGGTTTGAGGTCTATTTATCTCAGGTTTTCAGAGTGGGTTGGAGGTTGGCATCAGTTTGAAATTTTGTGTAATGATCAAGAAACATTTTGGTCTGGATATTAATGACAAATTGCAGCTATTTATTTGGGATTCATGTGGTATGAATGTTTGACATATTTTCTTCTTTGTGATCATTTGTATGAATGTATTGTAAGCTCATAAACCATTTTCATGTCTATGATATGCTTAATTTCAAGTTAAAAGGAAAAATTCATGTTTTTCATGCTCTTTCCTGGGAATTTTGCATAATTTGTCCATTTTCTTCAATCTAGGGAGAATTCATCTCATATGATCTTCCTAGCTCCTCAGAGGTCTATTCATCTCACCAAAAATCACCTTTAAGTGTTAAACCTTCTACCTACATTGCCCCATCAATTTGACTGCAATTTCATCTCATTGGCCCTAATCTAGTCCCCTTGACCTAATCCTCTTTCAGTGAGCCCAACCCCAATCAAAAATAAAAAAACCCATACATTTCTTAGCTAGCTTAAAATATTTTTCATCTAGCCCTCTTGGCTGTGATTTTTGTGGAGAGAGCCCTCTTCGACTTGGTAGGGCTAGATACAAAGTCAAAATCTTGGTTTGTAGTTACCTCTGTTGGGATTCCTTCCTCAGCCTTGGGAATCTGGTGGAGTGATAACAGACCTGACCATTGGCCTAGGGGTAGTACGACGTCGGTTGTCATGACATAGACCCAACTTAGTAGCCAGCTCAGCCATCATATAATGGTGAAAATGGGGTCATGGTCTTTGACAATGGCTTGAGGGACTCCAAACCTAGTAATCATGTGATTGAAAAGAAATTGGGCGACTGTCTTACCATCAGCTACGAGTGTAGTAATTTCTTCAGCCCATTTCGTGAAGTATTCTATGGCTACGATAATATAAGCATACCCCATGGCTGAGCGAGGGTTACATGTCATAAAATTGATACCCCACTTCGCAAAAGGACCAACAAAAGGGGAGATTAATGATAGCTTCGACCTTAAGAGGATGTAGACAAATACCGTCTTTGGAAACAACAAACCCAAGGAGTCTTCTGGAGTCGACGAAAAAGACGCACTAATGCAGAGTAAGCTGAATGTTGTATCATCTACAATGAAGAAAAATTTGATAGAGGTGGTCCAGGTGGTCTTGACGCTTAGCAGAATGAGCCGGAAGGTCATCCAGGAAAGGTTGGACATTATGCTTAATATCATGAAAATAATACGAAATTTCCCATTGGAACATGGCCCCAACATTTTTCAGGCCAAAAGGGAACTTTTAATACGTGAAATTTCCCTATGGACAGATGAAGGTAGTTTTATGTTGATTATTCGATTTTATATTAATCTAGTTATAACCATAGAAGCCATCCATAAGGGAAAAAATCTCACTCCCAACACAGTCGTCAATAATCTGGTCAATGAAGGGAGTGGGATAGTTATCCTTAGGACAAGAATGATTGATATCGTGGTAATCCACACAAAAATGGTTTAAGCATATCATAGACAATGAAAATGGTTTATGAGGAGGGACAATGTTAGAGACCCAATCTGTTAACGAGATTGGATAAATGAATCCTGCTTTGAGAAGTTTTTCAACTTCTCCCTTTATGGCAACTGCCTTTCTAGGGTGCATGGGACGAAGACGTTGGTGAATAGGTTTCACGTCAGGGTAAGTGGGTATCTCATGCACTACTATACTTGGATCAATTCCAGGCATTTCCTCGTAGGACCAAGCGAAAACGTCTTGAAATTAGCGGAAAAGGCTAATATAGACTTGAATCTCATCAGGAGAATAGGTCACCCCAATGTGGATGTTCTCGACAACCCCTGGTTTAATGGATATGTGAATAGGCATTTTCTGAGTGATATTTCCCATATTTCCTTCCGCAAAAATTTCATATGTCAAAATAGGTGTTTGAATCAGTTGGGAAGGAGCTTGGGAAGAAAAAATTTCAAGACAGGTAGACATTGCCCCAAGACTAGGTAAGAAGGAGAAAAAATGATGAGTATTTTCCCAGGGAGGATCCTCGAGAGATATGGTTTCCAAAATAGCTTCATGAGTTGGAAACGTCTCATTCAAGGGATCAGGAGAATCCGAAGCACCGATCCAAGGGGATTGGGAATACGTGTCGAGAGGCATACTTGAAGAAGTATGATAAGAAGGAGAATCCAAAGTTGAGATAATCTCACAATAATCAATTTCTATCGGGCTTAACAACATCACGTCACCAAAAGAATCAACCTGATCAGGCGAAAGGATGATCCAGGGATCGGAAGAAGTGGATATCATATTGACCTGAACAATGTTGGGTGGAGGAAGAGGAAAAATAACCATAAGGGCAGGGTCTTTGAAAATTCTTGGCCCCACACTTTCATAAGGCGTGGGAATCTAGTCTACATATGGAACATTTCTCTTTGAAGAAGTGGAAGTGAAAAAGGACAATTGATCCATAGTGATAATCTTTCCTTCATGCGGGAAACGGAGAACACAAAAGAGAGTGGATTGTACACACAACATGGTGTGAGTCCAACTGCGAGCAAGGAGGAGATTATAGTTGAGTTTAGCATCAATGACTTCAACCTTGACATTGACCATTTTTCCTTCCAACGTAATAGGCAAGCTCATAAGGATACCAAGAAGGCGAGATTCCCTTCTATCGAAGGCCTCTAAAGCGTTTGGATATTGGTTAAGGGCCAGACAGCCGATGGATTTCTAGCATGACACATACATGATGCAAGTAGACACACCTTCATCTACGACTGCTCAATGAATATTCTACCATTAACCCCAACTTGGATAATCAAAGCAAGTTGGTGACGGAGACGCGGGACAAAATTTCTGAGATCGTAAGTGATAAGGCTTGAATCGGTAGGATCAACTCCTCTGATAGCAGATAGCAATGTATTCCGTTGTGACGAATAGCTCTGAGGCACCTCCAGGGTGGACATAGCAGATGGCACCTGAGCCAAATACTCAACAATACTATAATGATGAGTAGCATGGGCGTTCGGGTTATAGGAGGACTTATGGAGCACGCCTTTGAAAGGTGATCGTACAACAGATTCAGAACTAGGATTTTCAATGTGAAGAGGGCCAAAAGTAGGTGGGGGAGGAGGAGCAGGGCCATATGCAACTTATTTCCCTGATGCTTTACATGGTTTCGTATAATATCTTGATCTGGTAGCAATAGATATGGATGAAACACCATTCATCCTAAAAAATTGAGATCGAAAAGGGGTGGAGGAGTAGGGTTGCTCCACCATCTGAGTCTGTTGGGATGGGAAAGGCTCTTTTAGGACAGTCAAGGTCCCCTGAGTACCTTTAAGAAATAGGCTCACTTTGAACCATTGAGGACAGTATTTAGTGAAGTGATCATCGTCACATATAAGACAAGGGTACTTAGGTTTGCGCTTTGAGCCATCATCAACAAAGGTTTTAGAAGATTCTTGTTTCGGGTTTACTCTTATTCTTACCTTTGAAAGTTTTTCTTGCCGAGGTAGACTGGACGACGTTCACTTCCACGGTTTTACCAGGATTGGAAGGTGGCTGAGAAGTAGTATCGGTAAAAGAGGTAGATTTCTGCTTCGCAGGAGCAGAAGAAGACTTACGAGAAGTTTGTGAAACAAAACCAATGATACCGTCGACAGATGGTGCCACTGGTGCTTTGGAATTTCCAGGTTGTGGAGCCTTGGGTAAAATCTCATAAAGCATGCCAGATTGGGAGTAAACCAAATGAAGGTACTGAGCATGCGAAATGGCCTATTCTTCACTGACACATGCCCCCATAGCAATGTCTTTGGCTATCAGACCAACAAAAGAGGTCGTGAACTAGTCAGTTAGAAGCTGATCATGGATTTCAAACTTGATCAAGTGATGACGCCTTCTCAATTCATTAATGTGATTGGATATATGTGTGGCTCGATCTTGTTTCAAAGACGTAAGGAGGTGCGTTCCCGTTTCATAGCGAATTGGAAACTGAAAGTGTGTGAGAAAATCCATTGCAAGAGAATTGAAATCTTGAAAGACTCCATGAAAAATTTCAATGTAACACTTTGCAGCGGCACTAGTGAGAGTCATTTGGAAAAGACATAAAAAAATAGAATCATCCAGCTAGGAGTTAAAGAAGCACCATAGGTGGTACATCATAACATGTGCCTGGGGGTATTCTCTAGACTTTCCTTCAAACTTTGGACAATCGGTAGGAATCTTGGTGGGAACTGGAGACCAATATGGATTATGAAGAACGAGATCATTAGATAACTTCGACACATCAAGTAGTTCCAATGTAGCAAGGAATGGAAATTCTGGGTTAAAAGGCATCGCAGGCCTTTCATAAGGACTTGTGGTAGGGTTCCAGCTAGGTCGGGAGAAATTTTGAGCCCATATGTTCTGTCCCAGAGGATTTTGTCCATAGGGGTTATAATTTTAGTAATTCTGCCCATATCCTGGCTGGGGGCTGAGGTACTAATTTTGAGTAAACCATTGGGGCCCAGTTGGAGCAATGTATGGATTCTATTGCAGAATGAGAGGAACGCCTTGGGGTTGACCTTGTGAAATCAAAGGTTGAACTTGAGAAATGAAAGGTTGTCCCTGAGGCTGACTAGGCTACCCTTGGGGTACAGGTTAGACTAGATGCTGACTAGGCTGTCCTTGGGGTCCAAATTGGCCCGGATGCTAACCAGGCTGTCTCTGGGGTCCAAGTTGGCCTGGATACTAAGGCTGAATAGGATGTCCCTAAAAACCAGGTTGGCCTGGAGGAGGTGAACTAGGCTGTCCCTGAAAAAACAAGTTGGCCAGGAGGAGATAAGCTAGGTTGTCCCTGAAGACCAGTTTAACACGAATGATTGACGGAGGGTTGACCTTATTGTACAAGAGGCAGGCTTTGCTGAATGTAAGGCTGGTTCTATTTCATAAAAGGTTGTCCCTGAGGTGGATATGTTTTCCCTTGGGGAAAATACGACGCTCCTTGCTGAACGTAAGGTTGACCAGTAGGATCGTAGGGTTGTCCCTATTGGACCGAAGGTTATCCCTGTAGGTGGGAGGGTTGTCCTTGCGAGCCATAGGGTTGTACTTGTTGGTACATGAACTGATTTGGGTGAATCGGAGCTTGAGTTGTTTGAACATACAATGGAACTTGCGGGAGAGGGATGTGGTAATATACATGATTCCCATGCTCATTGTAGTAATGTGGTATGTTGACCAAAACCTGAATTTGCTGAGAACCCTGAGGGAGATAGTTTTGATGTTGAACATCCATCATGTATTGGTCATATGGAAAACCTCCTGGAATAGGATTATAAGGGATAGGTGCACTACCAATAGGTTGATTGACTCTCGATATGTGAGGTTGCGATAAACTCACAATGGGCCCGACAGACATTATAGAAGCATTGGGTTGCATTCCTTGAATAATAGAAAATGATGGCAATGATGTATCCACACTAACGGATGGTGCAGAAGAAGCCACACAAATAGTGGGTTGAGTTGGAATAGTTGTGACAACCGTCTGAAAAATGGGAATTGAGGAATATGGACCCGACACAAACGACCCCGAAGTAGGAGCCGCAATACTAGACCATAACGGTTTCCAGTACAAAGATGAAGCACTAGAAATTATATGTCCCAAAGTACGATAACTAGCCAGGAAAGGCTGAGAGAATGGCTAAGTTGTCTCATAAGGAAAATTTTCAGGAGGGAATTGATACTCCCCAGTGGATATGAGAGTCTCTTCACTACTAATAGCACTCGAGGCATCCATGTCGGACAAAGGCATTCTGTCAGGGAAAAGCTAATGAGCGATAGAGGGAAAGGCACTGGACAATGATGTCATAGGGAATCCGAGCATTGAGGGGGATCCTCTCTTAGAAATAAAAAGGGATCCAGGGGCTGCCAATTGATATCAAACAGCTCCTCGGGGGGAGACCAAGTGTGAAGAGGTTGAATGCTCAGGATGATGGCACCATCGAAGCTTTGGGTCCCAACAGATGGGGGTGTCTCCAAAGAGACTCTAGGAGAGGCTCTTCGCCACGAGGTAATGAAGAGGAGGTCGAAACAAGTGGTTCCACCACGGTGACTTTGTCTCAAAAGAATAAGAGAAAATAGATGATTAATTTGAGGCTTTAACAACAACCATTAAATAATTACTCATGATCTGGCCAAGAAATACCTTAATGGGTGTGTGATGTAATCAGGGGTAATTAATTTTATAACATTGAAAAAAGACTCTGCCTTTTCATGTTTTAAGATTCGAGAGAAGGAAAAAAGGTGACTCTAGTCACTTTCAATTTGAATGAGCTTGAAAGGACAAGTGCTCGATGATATTTTCAAATTTAAAGAGTCACGGAAAGATCAAAATGACTACTCAGGAACTCTAGGCAAAAGGGTATACCAAGTGTTGGAAATATTGTCACTAATGGAAAAGGAGCACAAAGGAGCAACACCTGAACAGAAAAAATGCAAAGGCAGCAAAGGCAGCTAAGAAGCAAATGAAGCAAAGGAAGTTAAGGTAGCAAAGGAGCAAACACAGCAAAAGAGAAAAAATAGTTAAGGCAAGGAGCAAAGGAAGATTCGTGAAGCAAAAGCAGACAAGGAGCAAAGGCAGCAAAAGAGAAAAAACAATTAAGGCAAGGAGCAAAGGAAGATTCATGAAGAAAAATCAGACAAGGAGCAAAGGTAGCAAAGAAGCAGAGATCGTAGAGGCAGAAAAGGCAACAAATGAAGGCTCGAGACGAAGATATTCGCGTTGAAGAACTCCGAACAAGCTCAGGAGGAGTAGCATGGAAGAACCAATGTTACAGAGCAGTGACAATATAAATAAAAGAAAATGAATAAATAACAGAACAATTAGAAGAATCCTTAAGGAGGAATTGAAGGCGAGGTTCAAATCACAGAATCGAGGGTTAAGAATTGACGGTAGAGATCAAAGCAGGAAGAAGAGGCGAAGAAGAGTCGTGTGAAGGCAAGCGGACGGTCATGATTAGATCGCAGATCCGAAGGTGAGAAATGAACAGACGCGATGAATTCGCAAGTCAAACAATATAAGATACGATGAGATGGAGGGAGAATGTGAGGACCATTGGATCGTGTAGCAGATCAACGATGGATGGTGGATCGAAAAATTGCACTTGGAAACTTTAAGGTTTAACTTCAAGGCATCACAAGTTATGTTGTTTTGGTTGTGATGTGGTAAGGATCGAAAGATGCGATGTGATGAAGAGAGTCCATGTGTCAGCACTGTGGGTGGTGAGGACCATTGGATCGTGTAGCATATTAATGGCGGACGGTGGATCGCAAAATTGCACATTAGAAACTTTACGGTTTAACTTTAAGACATCGCAAGGTATGTTGTTTTGGTTGCAATGCGGTAAGGATCGAACAACGTGATGTGATGAAGGGAGTCCACGTGTCAGCATTACGCAATAGCACACTTCGCAATAGCGTACTTCGCATGGTTAATGTTTATCGTTATCGGTAGAGTGGGAAACTTGCGGGCAAGTATTTGCGATGAGTTGTGCTTGGTTCAAGGTATAGTGGGACCCTCCAGTGGAAAGTTCTGCTTGTCTTCACGTGATTTGGGTTTATGTGTAGTCTATATTAAAGTGTATATGGTGTTTGATCGCTAATGTATGTAGGTTGTAACTAAATCCAAATTTTTTATCCACTGTGTGTATAAAGGGATTTATGTGGACCATGACCCATAGGTCCCAGGGGTTTGTGTAAAGAAGTCAACCAAGATGAAAAGTGACATGAAGATGTAGCTGTGTGTTAAAAAAAAAGACTGACCACATCAAAGAAAGGCTCGGGTAAGTAAAAGGATCCGACCCCGTGTAGAACAATGCAACAACATGGGTTTATTCTGGAAAAAAGGGCAGTTATGCAGCACAGTTTAAATATAACTGTAAAAAAAGAAAAGACAAAGGAACAACAAGCAAAAGAGGACAAACGCACAACAAAGCTAAGATGATGAAAGGGTTGAATTGGAATATTATTGTAACTGTAAATGTATTAATTATTTTATATTTTTTTTTATGCAAAGGAAATTCTCCCGGGCTAAGAAAAACTCCATTTGATACTGTGATAATTGTATATATTGTTGTAACATCCTGAATAAAATGAGTGAGGAAATGAATGGGTGGAAGGCAAGAGTCATGCTTGTTCATTTCATATTCCCATATAGAATGCAAACATCCATGAAGTGATCTCTATAAATGATGTTATTGTAATATGCATAGAGAGGTTAGAGAGTGAAAGAATGTGAGAGAGAAGATAGAGATGTTGTGCATATCCAGAGCTGATATGAAGCAAATTTGAAGGTTGGAAGGACAGTAGTGAAGAAGGAGTAAAACAGAGTTGATATCCAGGTAAATCAGCATATGATTTCATTGTAGTGTGAGGAAGTTGGTGCTTCCATATCAAGTTGTAGCTTGATATATGTCCAGTTGGAGCTGGCTGATGTAGAAGCCTCTTGTGGGTTGTAGCCTACAGAAAATACATGGGATTTGGTGCTTCCATTTCAAGTTGTAGCTTGATATATGTCCAGTTGGAGCTGGTTGAGGTAGGAGCCTCCTGTGGGTTGTAGCCTATAGAAAATAGATGGGATTCGGAGCTTCCTTGCAAGTTTTAGCTTGCATAATTTGAGGTAGTAGCCTCCTGTAAGTTGGAGCCTACAGAAAATCAGTGGTGAGAAGGAGTTGGATCTTGCCTTTGCATCACAACAATAATAAGATGTGGTTTTCTCCCTTATGGGTTTCCAATTATATCTGTTTTCCATGTGCATGATGATTATGTGTTCATGTTTTGTATTTAATATGCTTAATACCTGTTGATCACAATCTAATATTGTTGTTTCATTATATATTAAGTTGATCATGAAATGAAGGTGTAAATAAGGTTAAAGGAGATTTTAAAAGTCCACGAATGTATTAAACTAATTCAGGCCCCCCTCTCAATTTAACTAAGGGTTCAACACCAAGCTCCCATGAATTGCAATATACACCTTGGTGATCAAATGAAAGAGAAATGACCAAGGACTTAATGTACATGCAGGCAGTCTCCCTCAATTCTATGTTTGGTTTATCACGGTTACAAAGCGGCAAACTCACCTTCCTATGGATAAAGGATTGCAACCTATGAGGGTATCCCTTTATATACACGACGATATGGGGAGCATAAGTCCGTACTAACGTTGTCCAATGCAAGATTGCAAGTGACAACTGCTAGGTTTAATGATGTTGGAACACGTCACTATCCTAGACCTCTAAGTGTGAGCGTTAAGTTTCAATGCTTTCTTAGGTTGATTGAGTTAATTTTATGGTTTATCTTGAAATTAAGTTTCAGTTTCAAGGCCCTATCGAATTTAACTTCAAATCTCTTAATTTGTAGCTACATGAGAGAAGGAATACTATTCCATTTCGATGAAAATCTATTTAAGTGAAGGATAGAGGATCGCAACAAAACAATAGTCAAGAAAATGAAAAAATGACACTTTTCGCTATTCTACCAACACAACCAAAGCAATCGCAACAAAACAATAGTCAAGAAAATGAAAAAATGACACTTTTCGCTATTCTACCAACACAACCAAAGCAAAACGAAAATTTCTCGCCTTTCACTTTCCAACGAAAAATGGAACCTAATCAATGAAAAAACATCTTTCATTTCCAAATGAGAAGGAAGAATGCAATTTTTTTGTTCTTTTGTATAAGTGATGAGCAACAATGCAATTCTACACTAAAAAAACAAATACTAGCTTTGAGTAGCTTCAAACGAGATCATCAAAACATGAAGAGATCAAATCCAAGAAAACATAAACATGCACTCAAAACTAGGCATGCATTTCCTCACACAAAATAAAGGGCTTTTAAATCGACTCAATGAGTAATGTGATCTATGCTCGGGATGATGGAGGGAGAGTCAAATAGACACATAATGAAAGCTTGACAATCCTACTACACGTAGAATCAACAAAAAGGACCAAGCAACCACACAATAGGCTGAAAAGTGAACGACCAAACTGACTCATAAACAGATCATACACTCAACAAACATGCGGCCAAATGAATGATTTTACACACCTAGAAGCCCTAAGATGGATAAGCCACATTATTCAGATGAGAGACAAAAAAAACTGGAATGAATGAGACGACCAAGTCAAGAAACAAGAGCTAGATGGATCGTTCCAAGAAGAAAAAACCAATCTAAAGGATAAGACACACTAGAAACTCAGTGGAAAAGGCCCAAAAATCAAACCGACAAGGATCGACGTGGTTGTTCAGTAGTATTTGGCATTGAACAGGAAAAATTGCACCTATGCCAAAGGCAACTCGCGATGATGGGCATGACTGTCAGGCAAGCAGGAGCGCTGAGCAAGGAAACAAAGGAAGAAGGAAATGGTTGCTGAGACAAACCGGACTTATCACTCTAGGAAAGGGTTAATTGGCTAGAAGCATCCATACAAACCAAAAGCAACAGAGAAGTGACGGTTTGGCCAAATTCGGATAGACAATCAAAAACTCAAAACGAATAATAAGAGACAACAAACATACATTCCCCAGTATGGTCACCAACTTGTTGTGTAGGAAAATCCCCTCTATGGACAAAGGTGATCCCTCTAGCCCTAGGGTGGGTCTAGCAATAAGGGAACATATTGGTTCCTAAATTCCCAGTTTGTAAATGAAATGTGGACTTGAACATATATCCTACTCAATCCAATGCTCTTATTGTGGCACGTTGCATCGATCCTTAAATCTTTGTCCTTCAAGCCTTGCGCTCCGGTTGTGACAACGTTCACACACCTGCACAAAGATCAAACAAACACTAACATCGTACAAGCATATATATTCATCTACAACTATACAACTAGTCAAGGAGAGTTAGAAACTTCTCATATAAGCGTAAAAAAATATGGAACTAGAAATCAGTCATGTAATATTGATATATGAAAAGGGAGTTTACAACCTGCGCCTTAACGCTGTAGACTTCCTTCGACAGGTTCAGTCAGGCACGTCTCCAAGTATTCATTCATCGATTCAGCTCAAAGAGGCGATGGGCCTAAACTATCTCTCACAACTATGGAATATTCTCTGCTATCTTCTACACACCAACTATAAATATTATGACTGCTAAGATAGCTAAATCAATGTGGGGAAGAGGAATTTATAGGAGTGGAGGAGGAGCTTTGGTATCCACATATGGCAGAGGAGAGGTCTATCCCTTTGGGAAGTTGCATTTTTGTAGGAACTAATAGGCCAAAGGGAGAAAATCAACCTCATCTAGTCGAACAAACATCCATGACTCCTCTCACGAAGTTGTTAGATCATGGAAGCTTCGTTTCTATATTAAAAAAACTTCCAAAAGCATCTTAGCACAGGGGCTCTTCAAAGACAGAGTGATCACAGTGCTAGGCTCAGTGTAAATCTAACCATGGGCATGAGGACATAATTACTCACAAGCGCCGACCCAAAAGTACATGTTTTAAAGGGTCTACTTGAGGAATGGCCAATAGGGATTGTGTTCCTAGCATGCTAAGGGATACAATGGCATTCATTGTGATGTGCGACAGTACACATGGGTCACTATGATGGTCCTCCAATATTAGGAATGGGGATTGCAGGGATGGTGACAAAATACTGTGTAACAATGGGGACAAAGGATTTCACCACAATGGATGGGGACAGAGGCTTTCAACACAAAAAATTCAGTTTACACTCCTTTTAAAATTGTTTCACAAATTCCTTTGTTTCAGATACAAAAGAGAAATAACTAACAAAAAGAAACTAGTTTGTTCTCCTACAATTGGTATTCAATTCGAGAAGAAATATTCTAATCTCAAGATATATTTATCGAGCATATGCTCAAAGGGTTGGAACTAGACCTAAGCCTCGTAGACCTAAGAAAAGCGTAGGAACCTTAAACATATCGAAAAGCCTCCATCTAGATAATATCATATAGGTCAGGGAGGGAGTGGAGATACCTCACGGGACAATGAATCCTACTTGCCGATTAAAACTAATAGGAAATGGAATTTCAAGGTACATGATACATAGATCACCCTGTGTTCCCAAAAAATGGTCACCAAAAGCTCCACATTACCCTTTAGCCCATTGGAACCTGCTGCAGGTCACCTCAACACCCAGTTAGGGCCCAAATGCCCAAAGTTCTCTAATAAACCTATTCCCAAATGAAATACGTTACTAACCATAGGTTTCTATTATAAACCTTCTAGATCATCAAATAGCCCAATTAAGTACTTTATTTCTCCTTATGGCCATACAGATCTAGTTATCATCATGCCCTGTAACAACTGAACTCAGTTCTTGAATCACCTAGTTAACAAGGTTACTCTGTCATGCTCATGGGGAGATATTTTGTGGTGCTCATTTTTTCTGCTCATCTCTTTTGCAAATGGGGGGAGCTATTTTATTTGATACATGCCCAACTAGATAACATCTTTTTTTCAGAACCCATAAGGATCTTGGTGGAAGTCAAGGCCTAGTGGATATCATCGTTGGACCAATAACAACATATTAGTGTCAAGAACGCATATTATTTCTTGCTTCTCAGTTCGATTTTTGCAGATTACTTTTGGAAATATATCATTGGAAGCAGAAGCCTTGTGGGTGTAGAAAAAATCATGTCGCTATAGCACTGTGGACATATAAAAAATCATGTGGGTGCAACCTTGCCCTCAATGTCCTATCAATTATGTATGCCTTTTCACGCAGCCAAATCTAAAAGCAACGTTCCTAAGTAATAGTCAGTAGAAGAAACATCCCTAAGCAATAGTCAAAAAGCAGCGAACAAAGAGTGCAGATGAATAGAAAGTTTGTCAATAAACAATAAGCGAGTGTAGCATCACCAGTTTCAACACTTTATCATCGGTGTAGCTGTTGGGTCAGTTTACTAGGTAAACTAACACAAGTATTTTATTATCAATCTAGGTTTGTAAAAATTGGAAGCATGTCAAAAATATATGGATATCAGGTAGTCAATCTTGTAGAAGAAAAATTGTTTAAACTAAAGGAAATTCATATTACAAATATAAAATTTAACTAAATCATTTCTAATTCAATATGCAATAAGCAAAAGAAGAGATTCCTAACTTAGGATCACCAGGTTTACCTTCTCTACAATACTACTTCATGAACAAAAATCAAAATCACTAATGAACAATAGCTTAGTATCCATAAAATAATAAGAGAAGAGGCTCCTAACTAAGGAGATCCATGTTGTCCTTCTTTATAAGTTCATTCATCATTAATTCCATTGCATGAAAACTGGAAATTCATAAATTAAATTTAAACAAAAGAAAGGAAAATGAATTCTAGTTTCTATTCTCTTATCAGATAGAAGGAGAGTTTAACTTAAACACTAGTTTGACCCTTCATATCCAGATTATAAATTAGACTAAGATTCATCAATAAACATAATAGATCATCATACATCTAATTAATTGATTTAAACATGAAGCAAAACTAGTTTATGAAATTTCAACCAAATTAACCAGAAAGTGCACTTAGCTTTGTGTGGGGGCCCTCCACCCTTGCCTCGCACATTGAAATTAATTCTCAGCTACTAAAAATAAATCAATCATTCACTACATTGAACAACAGAAAGATTATAGAACCGATTTCTTCAATTAACTCACAATATTCATAAATATCAAAGTGAAATCATACAAATTCTACATACTCTTGCCTTCAATGTTCTTGGGTTAAATAGAAAAATATGAAACAAACTTGACTAAAATGTTTCTAACATTCATATCTATCATTATCCCATCTATCTTGGTTGATCTCACCCATCCAATCACTCAAAATCTGGAAAATCCCACAAAATACTAATTTTGGCCTATTTCCTAGGGATTTCCTGAATGACAGGGCATGTTTGACCAACTTTGACCAGGCATGTTTTAACTCGGTTTGAATGAAACAATAGGTACATGTCCATCCTTGGTTCCCAATATTTCTAAATATTTGCTCATATCGTGCCCAGGTTTCCTGCAAGTATGAATTCAATGAAGCCATTACAAGAATTTTAGTCTTGTCCAAAAATGCACTTAAAATCCAATTTTTGTAAAAACATCTACAAATTGGAAAACATAATTTATATACCTGAATATGCATAAATTGGTCAAAATAAGGTGTATTTAATAAGAAAATTTTGATAAAAAATGAGGGCATGTAGCATCACCAGTTGAAGCCCTTCATTTGCAACCCTTCCTCACTAGTTGCAAGAGAAGCATAGAGACATCACAAGTTGCATCCCTTCATCACCAGTTGCAACCCTTCACCAATTTCAAGAGAGAAGCATCGAAACATCACTAGTTATAGGAGAAGCATAGACCCAGATGTGGATTTTCCTATCTTTGTCTCTGTGTATAAGAGAAGCATAAAAACATCCCTAGTCACAAGAGAAGCATAGAACCAAATGTGGATTTTCTTGTCTCTGTCTCTGTGTATCTTAGGAAGAGGACTACGAAGATTAATTTTCCTGTCTGTCTCTCTATCTCTTTTTATCTCAGGAATATCACTACAAAGATTGAAGATCGTTTTTCCAACCTCGGAAATGAGATTGAATTTCAACAAGTTGCATGCAAACCACATGTTTTCACCGGCATGAGGAACTTGTTTTCATCCTTAGAGATAGGAAAACTTACACAATTCACTTGTTTTTATGGTCGATATACCCCTGATGGTTGATATAAGGATATATATTGTCTCCACAAAATGATATCTTAAACATTAGATTCTTAATGACTAATGATACCATTACCTTTAGGTTCAAGAAGTGATCTTGAAGTATCATGAAATATATCATATGTATATAAGTATTGCCTTGATATGCCTCGATATGAGGCCAATAAGATGGAAAAATGTTTGATTGGATGCGAAAGAATATTCGTTCGAATATGGTAAGAGAAATTTTCTTAAAAGGTATAATGCCTTCTTTTGTTTCTCGTGTCAACTAATAGCTTTTGAAAAAACAGTTACAATAGTCCCTGCAGCCCTATAGGGGTAGGGACTAATAAGAGAGTTTGATAACTATTGCTTTATATTTAGATATAACATAAATGAATTAAACATAAATATAGTTAAATAAGAGAGGTTAAAATATGTTCTTTCAATAGAATGTAATTTTTGAAACTTGACATTTATTTATTTTTTTGGTGATTTTTTATATCTTTAATTTGACTCTTGAAACTCACAATGTTTTGAAAAAATTACTTAACATGCAATTACTTATTTTCATTAAAAAAAATGTAAAACTTTACATCCTTATACCTATTTTCTATAATTGTCTAGACTTTTGCGTAAGCTTTTGAAAAATTAATATTGTTGACACCTAATCCTTGGGATTGGGTGAAAATGTAAAATAATGTAAATAGAAAATAAGGAGAGATGGAGTATGAAGAGACACTGGGAGATGAATCCCAAGGGTATCTCCCCCCATGTATATATTTATGTTCACCCGTAATGCACGAAAATAATTCATCTTGTTGAGCTACCTCCTGGCTTGACATGGTATCAGAGCCAACTTCGTTTTAGCTCTTCTTCCCTTGTAACTCCCTCTTGTTCTTCCCATTTAGCAGAACTAACATCCTCTTCCATATTATTTGTCCTTTGTGCCTGCATTTTGTTGAATGTAATACCATTATGTGCCCTGTGAATGGTGATTGAATGCTCCTACATACACCCTGTAATTCATACCTACAGTCAGCCCCACTCCTCATACCATAGTTCAATAACGCTCCCTCCTCATACCACAATAAGGCACAGTCAACTCCTACTAAGGCACAATTGACTCCTACGTGGAGCCATTTCCACACCTGACTACGAATTGGTATATATTGCTCTCATTCATTATAACACTGTGGATCTCTACACCAACACCGCTTCATACTCCCATTTGATAGAACATTTGGTTGTTCTGAATCCCATCGCGCTTCACCATACCCAGAATGTTGAATTTATAAGTCCCGCAATTGAATTCTGTTTCGAATAGTAAAGCTGAATAAATTTTTCTCCATGAAAATGAGCTTCTCTGCTCTATAATTTGGCAGTAATCCACATCTCCCACTAGTTCCTCTCCCACCACATATGACTCCCTCGATTGTGCCCTAGTGCATGCCCCCCATACTCCAACCTGCGTTCCTCTCTCACTGTGCCCACCGCATACTCCAACCTGTGCTACGCTCCCATTGTTCTTCTCCCACCGCATCGGCCTCCCCATACCATTGTTCTAGTGTACACACACCGACAACATTTAATGTCGACTCCACTCCATACATACCTATTATACCTTCATTACATATGGGTCCATCCATACCTGTCATACCTCATTGCATATCTATCCATACATATCTGTCATACCTCCATACATATATAACACAATGCTCCATTATATATAGCACGTATAATACCTTCCCTTATAACACATCCCCAATATTAACCTTCCTCATATACCACCTTACCCTCTATTACCCTTCCCCTTATGACACCTCCCCAAAATATACCTGTGTTTTAATATACCAGAGTGTATTTTTATACATATTACCACCATAACTGCATTTTTCACAGTATATTAGCAACAAAGTATACTTTTTTTTACACAGTACATATATTTAAAATGCATCCATTGATATCTATTGTTGGAGTATTTCTCTCGGGAAAAGAGAACTATCTTGAATGGTCAAGGAAGATTAAACAAAACCTCATTTTTAATGAGTTGTGGAGAGGAATCAATGAAGGAGAAGGAGACAATGCACTTGCAAATCCCACCTCAAACAAGGAGATCACCATTTGGGAAAACAAGAATAGCAAGGCCTATTCCTTGATTGCATCATATGTAAATTAAGAGTTGAGTCACCATATTTCACCATTCTCAAATGCTTATGATGCCTTGAAGAAATTTAAAGAATTGTATGGCTCACAATCCAAACTTGAAGTTGCCCAATTGATGATTAAACTATTCAGTATTGAATTGAAAAATTACGACCCTCTTTATTTAGCATCAGAAGTAATATCTATCATGCATGATATTAAAAAAACTATTGTTGAAATATACATACCTCTCATAGCTTATGTCAAGGCACTATATCCCACTTACTCACATTATCTTGAGTCATTGCAAGCAAGTGAAATCTCAAGGAGATTACCTTTGACTCACTTGAAAAGAAAATTGCTGAGAGAGAAAAGGATTTTGGGAAGAATACAAATCCTCAGTATTCTAAAGAAGTTGTGTGTCTTGCACATAAAGAGAAGAATAATGTTCAATATTCTTCTAAAGGAAGAGGTTTTCGAAGCAGAAGAGGAAGAAGAAATTTGAGAGCCAGGGAGAAGACAATTTTAAGGAGAAAAGTTTGATCTTCACTGCACACGTTGCAATAGAGATGGACATTATGCATCCACATGTAAGTTTCCTTGGGACATAATTGAAACTAATGATAAGTTATTGTTTTCCGAACTTGAATTCCAATATAGTAGTATGATTTAAAAAACCAATTCCACAGTTTTAAATCTTTCTTGAACATTTAGTCATTGTAAATACTCTCTTCTACATAAATGTAATTAAAAAATAATAATCCACTGAGAGAAAAAGCATGAATATTGATACATTGGGGTTGCGAGACCCTAAAATTGTGAACAAATTTTAGGAGCTGAAATATGGTGAATATGGGTCAAATACTCCACAAATCCCTGGGCACACTTATGGCACATGAAATATGTGAAGTCTTGAGAAAGGAATAATCTTGTATGCATATCATCCACTCCACTAAGCTCTCTAATATGTAATTTGGAAAACTTCAATAAATCCATATTCCAATCACATTTCTTTCGAGAAATCATGGTTGGAAAATCTACAATATTCTAGGAGGACTCATGGCAAGAAACATGTAACCTCACCTAAAATCAGTAACTACCCGTAAGTCAGGCTAATGCCCAGTGTGAAGGGAGAATTCAAGTATGCCACTAATGGACTGAGGATGAAGTCGCTCCCACCAGAACCTGGTTGCATCCAAAGATATGGTAGGAAGAGGGATAGAGAGAATATGCTCAAAACCTATGGATTTAGAGGAAAATAAAAATAAAAATAAAAGAGGTCTAGATATCCTATGATGGGGGTATTGAACCATGGAGGATTTTAAAATTAATGAAGCCTAAAACCTAACTCGAAAATCACCTAAAATAGACAGTGATCCATTTTGGAAGGAACTTTGGTCTACAGGCCTATGGATGAATGAAATCACCTTCCTATGGATTATCTATAGACACTAAATCCTAACCTAATAGAACCTAAACAAAAGAGGATACAAAGGGCCATCATGGTGTTGCATCTACAAAAAACAATAATAAAAATGGATAATTTTTTGGGCACCTATGAGAAAACAAACAATATTTTGTGCAAAATCACTATGGGATTTAATTGAATAGACCATGTAAGTGGAGATGTAGTCCAAACACTCAAAACTTGGCCTAAAATCCTCTTTCAAAGTAATTTTATAAACAAAATATGGAGATAATTTAGTCCCAACTCTAGTGGTGTGGGCCATTTGTAAGGAAAGAAAACAACAAATATTTAATATCAAATGAAAAAATTTAGATATTCTCCATAAGCAACTTGAAGAAAATTTGTTTCTAACAGATGGGAAGAAACGAATTTCCCTAGTCCCTCTTAAGAAAAATCCATCCTTGACTAGTTGAAATTCAATCGTGATCACCCCTTAACAGGTTATATACATCCAACTCCTAAGGTGGTTGATTTTGACGTTTGGGTGCCACCTCCCACACATCACTTCAAATTGAATTTTGATGGTGCCTCAAAGGGAAAACTAGGTGAAGTCATCATGAACTACAAAGGAGAAATCATTAACATCTACATAGGCTACATAACCTTATGACAGTAAAAATTCTACTGAATTGGAAGCCATGATCCAAGGCATCCTCATAGCCCACAACAAAATCATTCAACCCATCATTAACAAAGGATATTCTCAATGAATATTTGAGGAACTCCAATCAAGTTCTCCCTTAACAAAGTATTCCTCTTGTTGGAGATTAAATCAAATCATGAAACATATAGCTAAAATCATTTATCAACGAGAATTAATCATCTTCTGCCATGTCAAACCGAAGGCTAATTCCTTGGCCAATTTCTTATCCAACAAAGGGGTAGAGGAATGAATTCCATGTGTTGATCTACATCTAAAATCACCTCAAATTTCAGCACAGGTCTATAAATGCATTTTATATTTCTAAATGAGACCTCAAGACCCTCGATCCAAGTGACACATTGGAAAGAGAAACATTAAATGTTCCCATTCTTATAATAATCACCAAAGTAGTTAAATTGAGAGAATGATGGCGCTCCACATTAGCTTTCATAAATTGATGTCCAAGCATGGGTTGTGGTGGTATTTTTCATTGACACTTAGCAATTTATGGTTAACTTGGGAATGCATGCATGAGCCTGTTAAGAGGCTTGGTGGTTCTAACAATGAAGAATAGTTGGAGCAATTTTCCTAAAGACTAAAGGAATGATAAAGGAGAACATAAGACCCATACGGGGTGGAAGTGACAAATAATTTAGAGAAATAGTGGAGAATATATTTCGCTCCCCAATATTCAAAATGGTTAAATATAATACATAGAAAACATCAACAATAAAAGGCTGGAGTGAAACTCGACTAAACTGAAGTAAAACTGAACTACACCTGGAGACAACAGAATCAAATGTGATGACACCTAGCAGATACTGAGATTAATCTCTCAACATCCCCTGGTAATCTCAATTGTTACAAGTAGAGGCACTTATAATGCCTAATTTCTCTCTTTGAAATTCAAGTACTTTTTTCCCTAATGTATTTGTGAAAACATCTGCAAGTTGATATTTGGAACCAAAAAAATAAAGTACTATGTCCCCATCATTGATAAGCTCGCAGCTAAAATGAAAACATTTGTCAATATGCTTGCTCTTTTTGTGGATAACATGATTTTTTCATAAAGAAATTGTTGAACTATTATCACAATAAATAGGATTTCGCTCATTCTAAACATCTAAAATATCTTTCAATAATATTCTCAACCACACTGCTTGAAAAGCTATTGAATTTGCTTCTACATATTCTGCCTCTGCAAAAGATATTGAAACAATTTAAAGTTTCTTTGATTCCCATGAGATCAGATTGGTTCCAAGGTGAAAAGCATACCTCGAGGTGCTTTTGTGAGCATCTAGACTGCATGCATAATTTTTTGTACGTATAACTTGAAACTAAACGATTTTCAAAAAGTGTATAGAATAAACCATAATTTAGGGTCCATGGCTATATATCTTAATATCGTTTTTGCGGCCTTCCAACGAGAAATATTAGGTGACTCCATAAACTTTAGAGACAAAACTAGCGACAAACATGATATCAAGTCTAATTGCGGTGAGATACAACAAACTACCAAGTAGAATTTCATACAACATGGGATCTATTATCACCTCATAATTTTGTGAGTCATCACTTGACATGGTCATACAGTTCACTCCTCAAAAGTGTAAGGTCTCCTTAAACCTTTTTCAATTTGGCATACGAAATTTCATTTTTTCATATTTAACCTATCCTAAGTTTCAATACCACCCTCATTTCATCTCAAAATCACCTCCATATAGGTCACATCATGTCCCATCAGTCATCATTTTCTGACATATTCCATTTCCCAAGATTTTGAATTCGAAAAGGTCACTTTAGCCAATATTTCTTGTTTTTGTAGCAAATTACACAGGAAAAAGGTAGTTTTCGCTACGAAATTGCCAGGAAATGAACTAACTACGCTACGAAAAGAGGTTTTGTATCTGTCTTTTCAAATTCGGTGCAAGGTGTCATTCAATGATAAGAAGGAGATATGGTGGAGGTTATTCGAGTATTTTATGGTTAATTCAAAGGTACATAACCATGTATGAGGTCATCATTACCCTTTTTGGCATGTATGTGTCATGATTAAAGCATGAGTTGTCATTTAAAACACAAAACCTTATCCTAAGCTACTATTTGTAACTTAACATTCATTATTTCATGTGAAACATCTCAATGTCACTCTTTGAGGGTTGCCTCATCACACCAAGCATCTTGCTGTCCAATTTGGCATTACGAGTGTCACCTTTTTAAGAGGGAAGCTTGGTTATAAAAGGAGATGGTCATGTACAAGAAAGCACACAAAGGAGGCTCTGTGGATAAGATAGAAGCTCATGGACCTTAAGCTATTCGTGGAGGACCCTAGCTTTGCTGAAGCATGCATTAGTTCAAGTTGTCAAAATTTCTACTAGAGCTAACAAGGAAATTGTTGTGTTTTTGGATTGTTTGAGCAATAATTTTAAAGAGACGATTATGGATGAAAAGAGATAAATTTGGAAATAATGAGAGATTTTATTTTCAATAACAGAACAAGGAAAAATAACCTCTTTCACATTTCTCACAAGTGATATCAGTTGGGAGATACAAGGATGTCTTTGGGCCCTATTTTTCAGAAAATAGAGTTTTCTTGTTTTATATATTTTTTTCAAATGCCGGTTTTGGACAGCTGGAGATGGGCTTCAAAAAACCAAGAGAGGATTTTCTTAATAACATGTTTATTGACAAAAACCTCCTCCAGTGTTTCAAAATACATCATTTATTCAGAGATATAAGCTTTTCTCTAAGACCTATTTTTCAGAAAAAACAGGAAAAATATGCAAACCATGTTTTAAATATGTAAGGTGATGGTGATTGTGTTCCTCATTAGTTTGATGAGGTCCATAACATGCAGGTGATAAAATTGAACATTATATTTTCTCCCTGTTATTCTTCTCTGCATTTGGTTTTTTGGATGTATCCTCTTTTCTACTGCATGATGATGTTTTGATCTACCTTTATATCTTATGGGTCTACCTCTACCAAGAGAGAGGTTTTCTTTGAAATCTCATTCCATGGAATCTTCTGCCAAGTTAAGTCTTGTTTCATGCACCAGAAGTGATCCAGTCAACTGTTCTATTGAGAAATTTGTAAAATTTTGGATTCAAAATGGTTGTTACAATCATGTCATATTTATTAGATAGGATTCGAAGGACTTTTTCAACAATATTCTGATCTATAATGATTTCACCAATGAGTTTGATTTGATTGACTATTCCCATGAATCTAGTCATGCAATGATCCAAATTATTTGTGTTAGTCATCTTCAAGATTTTGAACTAAGCTCTTAATGTGTGCAATTTAAATAGCCTTCATTGTATCATTACCTTAATATGAAACTTTCAAAGTATCCTAAGCTTCTTTTGTTGTTGATGTGCGATTTATCTTGTCAAAGATAGAGTCATCGACTGAGTTTTGTATCCAACATTTTGATTTGTGCTCTTTATTTCTGAGTTCTGCTATGACATTCCTCTGATTATTTTTCATGGCTTCTAATTATTCTTGTGTCGGCTCTACATAACCATTATGCAAGGTATCGCAACAATCCCAGGATTGTAAAAAAGCCTTCATTATTAAGGTCCAAAACTCATAATTTTTTCCAAGAAGAATCAGGGTCCGTGGAAATGAGCTGGAGGAAGCCATTTTTTTTAATGTGGATGTGCACATCCTTGTACAATCTCATTTTCAAAAGAAATATCTCTTTGAAAAAAAATACAACACCTTTTTTATTTTTATATTCAAGTTATTTATTTTTAATTGGATAAAAAAACATATTTTAAAATGATACCTTTCTTTTTAAATAGTATCACTTCATGAAAAATAATTAGAATTGCATTAAAAATGGATCACCCTTTATAAAATATGGATATAAAGGAGTGACCTTTTTAATAGGACAAAACCTTTTTTTTAATTAAAAAAAAACTTTGAACCACGAGACTCAAAATGTTGACTTTCCATTTGTTTGTCATGACACTTGTGGAGAAATCATGGAACCCACATTCAACTTGACATTGGACACGAATGGAGTGGAGACTGCATTTAACTTGACATTGGAAAAAAATGGAAATCTCGTGCTTGTGCTCCACTCCAAATTTGAATCATTTTGTTAGTGCACATCCATAAACGCTCTGTATGCGCTGAGTCACCTATTTTCATGTAACACCCCCTTCTCACATCTACCCAAGTAACTAGACAACTAGGGTAAACATGTGACGAGAGAATATTATAATGAGATTCAACCTCCTATGTGACCTTAAGGAAGTGGAACTGACAGAAAACACCACCTAAAAACATTTTACAACAACCATAACACATACACCCACACCCGGTGTGCAATACAACACATATACATACACATAGTACAACACAATGAATACACATGTCACGATACCACAAATACGCCATGCACATACATAGTACCACATGCTCACAACACAACATGTAAAAAATGCACACAATACCACATGTATACCAATACCATATGCACAACACATAAATAATACCACCTGTACATAACACTTGCTACACAACGTGTGCAAAACATCACATGTACACGACACCGTCTACACAACATGTACACAACGCCAAATGTACATTGCACCACTAGTACAATGTGTACACAATAGCACATGTACACAACACCACAACACCAAATGAAACAACACGTACACCCACATACAGTATACAACACCATACAATACATGCACCCACACCGACATATGACACATACACCTACACCCAGTGTACAATACAAGACAATACATATACCTACATTGGAATATAACACATACACCTACACCCGATGTAAAATACAACACATATACATACACATAGTACAACACAATGAATACACATGTCACGATACCATGACTACACCATGCACATACATAGTACCACATGGCCACAACACAACATTTATGACATGCACACAATACCACATCTATACCAGTACCATATGCACAACATGTACATAGTACCACTTGTAAATGACACTTCCTTTACAATGTGTACACAACTTGACATGTACACGGCACCATCTACACAAAGTGTACACTACGCCAAATGTACATTGCACCACTTGTACAATGTGTACACAATACCACATGTACACAACACGACATGTACACAACACGACATGTACATAGTGCCACATGCACGACATGCACACGACACCACATGTACACAGTGCCACATGCACGACATTTACATGACACCATCTGCACACAACACCACGTGTACATCATGTACACAACACCACATGCACATAGGACCACATGTACAATCATGCACACAATACCACATGTACATAGCACCATATGTACATCACACACGCAACACCATATGTACATAGCACTGCATATTCAACATGTACATAGCACCCTACGTACACAACATTGCATATCCAACATGCACACAATACCATATTCACACAACATTGCATATCCAACATGCACACTATACGATGTGTACACATCACGGCATATCAAACATGTACATAGAACCATCTATTCCTAGCATTGCATATGCAATATACACACAACACCATATATACAACATGCATACAACATCATATGTACGCAATACTACATATGCAACATTACACATCACCATAGGTGCAATCACTAAATATACAACATGCACAACATATACACAAAAATAGTACTACAAATCCATAGACCATACATTGACCCCACAAGTAATCTTTCTTATAGTGTCTCTCGACTATCCACGCTTATCCTAGCATGTCGCATATCACACTACTTTTAGTTCGCTAATGTACCCCTCAGCATTACCTATCCATAACATAAACATAGGCATAGTACAAGCATATAATGTTAATTCATGTCCACATGATATTGACCTCATATATTTTTTAGAGTTACTCTTCCCACTTGGTTCCTCATAAGACCAAGAACCTCTTCATGTCATTCACCTGCAAAATTAACCATTCCTCCACAAGAATGATCCTTGACAACCCTGTCATGCAGTGACATAGATACATAGATACATACATATATATACTCATTATCATAAAAAAATCATGATCATGTCAAACAATGACACACACACACACACATATATACATGTAAACACTACTACATAACAATTCTAACAACTCTGTCAATCAACGACATACATACATACATACATATATGCATACATTGTAATATTCCCAATTAGCCTAAGCTAATGGGAATATACAATTTTGTTTCATTTTCCTGTTGCATGAATAAATGTGTAAAGGAGGACAATAAAAACTCCTAAAACAATGAATAAATCAATGCCACATGTGAACAAAGATAAATCTGGGCTATCTTGATAAACACCCTTCTGTGTGAAAGGGATTGAACCATTTGACGGGGTCAACCATGACCAAATCAACAACATTGTCTAGAAGAAGTGATCCTCATTGATGCACAACACAGTCTTAGTTGGAGGTGACACATGTGAAAGAAGCTAAATCATTGAGATGGTTTAGGGTTTTGCAAGATCTCAATTTGGAGGAGAGATCTTTAGTGATTGGAAATTTTCCCTTCACTGTGGTGATCCATGGATTTCAGATCTATTCCATGCCATATTTAGATCTGATCTGAATACTTTTGTATTTGCTTCAAAATTTCTGAATCTTTCTACATATCTGTTGCATAAGATCTCAGATCTACTCCATGTACTTCACTTTTTGCTGAAAACCCCAAGGGGCATTTGTAGAGGAGCCTTTCTAGTGTACAAATCTGATATAGATATAAATTTTTGTACACAGATCTACTCTAGATCTGAAGTGTAATCTACAACTATTATCAGCCAATAAAATAATGTTGCCAAGCTTTTTCAGTCATATTTTATGGTTGCAGCACCTCATTTTGAGGGATTTCTTCATGTAAAGTCTTCTATTTTCTATTCTATAACTCATGGGCTTCAATATAACTCTAATTTGCTGATGTAAATGTTATTTTTGAGCCTCCATATTGGCCTCCTGCTCTTACTTGGTTGAACTGTGTTATTTCTATGCAATATTGTTTAGTATTGTTGCTTGTTCCCTTTTGGGGATATTACAGTGGTATCAGATCAATCCTCTTGGCACAACCCGTGCTTTCTTGAAGAGCCAATATGTCTTCAGAAGAAGAAGAGCCTCTGACTGACAGAGAGAAGAGGTATCTAAGAAGAAGACAGAATAAATTTGACTACACAAATGATGATAAAGACAAGGGTAAAGCCCCTGAATCTGGAAGTGATGAAGAAGGAAAGGACTTTGCAAAAACCCTTTTGAGAGCCATGCAAGATCTTGCTAGAGAGATCAAAGAGATGAGAATGGACAGAATCAAAGAATCTCCTAAGATATTTCATCTTGGAGAAAGCTCTGGCATGTCTCACCACTGGAATGATCAACCAGTGAATCAGCCACAAGTTTCCCAACGCTCCACTATGCCTACCTTTTTGGCTGTGGGAATGAAGGGTTACAAGAGCAAGCATCCCTTGAAGACTACTTTGAATAATATGAGTCTCAAAATTAGAGATTCAAAGATCAGCTGAGTTTTCAAGAGTTTTGTCACCTCAAGGACAAAAGAAGACCAAGGCATCAGCATACAGATGGTGGATTCACTCAAAATCATGATCGACATCACTCTATGGGAAGATTCTTTCAATCAAATTTTGATGGGTCAGCCAAGGGCTCTTCCAAAGCATGGGTAGAAAAACTTGACATCTACTTTTAGTTGAACAAAGTCCCAGAGATGGAAGCTATCAAGATTGTAGTGCTGCATTTTGAAGGTGAAGCACATGACTGGTGGTTCCATGACTTGTCTACATTGGGGCATGCTAATGTGACTGCTTATTCTGAGTTCAATAGAAGGCTGGTGGAGAGATTTGACAAAAGAGATATAAAGGCACCTTTCATGAGCCTTGCAAAGTTTAAGCAATCAGGTAATACAGAGTCTTACATTTCTGAATTCTTGAGATTATTTGTGATGGTTCCTGATTTGTCTACTGCAAGAAGGGTGTACATTTTCATTGATGGTCTAGATGAAACTCTTCATGGGTTGGTAAAATCTACCAAGCCCACTACCTTGCATGATGCTATTAAGAGAGCTAGAGACCTTCAGGATGCCTTGCCAAAAGCAAAGGAAAACTTTCAGCTCAAGCCCACTTTTCCTTCTAAAGGAAAGGAAGAGAAAGATGCTCCTTGGAAGGAGAGCTCTTTCAAGAAGCCTATTGATATTGAAGTTCGGAGAGAACTAAGGAAGAAGAAGCTATGCTTCACTTGCCAAGAATCATGGGCACTTGGACATAGATGTGCTGCTGGAAAAGCACATTACATAGAGGTCTTCTCAGATTTTGAGGAGGAAGAAGAAGATGATGAACCAAGAAGGGGTCACAACGCTGTTACTATTGAAGGAGGTCCATCACCATCAGGAGATGAGAATGGAGCATTTGCTTCTATGGGAGGAACGCTTGCATCTTTGAGAGGAGTACCTAAGTACTTGACCTTAAGAGTTCAAGGTTCAATCACGAATCAGAGGGTTTCTGTATTGATTGACGGTGGGGCTACCCACAACTTCATTGATGCCCATCTTGTGCAAAAGGAGAGCAATACCCACTAATACTTTTGAGGGATTCTCTGTTTTGGTCCCAGGAGATATAAAAATGCAATGCATGCATTATGTCCCATCACTTTCATTCACCATGGGATCCTACACTTTGGTGGATCACTTCTTTGTGGTTGACATACCGGACACCAATGTGATTTTGGGTGTTCAATGGTTGATAACATTGGGGAATGTCACCACTGATTGGGAGGCTTTGCAAATGTAATGGGTGGACAAGAAGAGTGGTGAATCTCAAATGATCAAAGGCATGCATACTTACCCCTCAGATACCACTTCTATGCATAAATATGAAATGGAATTGCGCAATGGGAGCAAGGACTTTACTATCCCATCTATCATGTTCATGAGATTTCTGCATGGGACCCTTTTATCTAGTGGTAAACCACATGGGAGGCCACCTGATTCAGATTTTTTGGGGAAGACCTCACAACTTGTTGCTCCAAAATTAGATCCAGGAGGGATTGGATCACTTGAAGGCAAAGCTACAGCGTTGGGAGACTTGGGAAAGTTCAAGAAGGAGGGAAATATTCTTCCCTTATCATCATCACCCACTCTCATTTCTGGATCTGCACTGTGGAAGGAGAAGAATGGAAGGAACAACCTTCCAACACACAACTTTGGCATAGGAGATGTCAAGGAGGAGAGAAGAAACATGACAGACATTTCTATTGACACACCATCAACGTTGTCATTGTTGAGTAGTGTAGATCTATACTAGAAATCCCAACTGTTGGTGGATTATTCCAAATATCTTCACACATGTATGATACTTGATGACCAGCTACATGAAGAGGGCTACTTAGTCCAAGCAGGATTCATCTATCATCATGGTAGGATATTCTTGTCTAGAGCTTCTAAGCTCAAGCAGAAGTTACTACAAGAAGCATACAAAGAGTTCTGTTTCAGCCATATGTATTCCATGAGGATCTACAACATCATCATGAGAAGCTTTGATTGGGAAATCTTGAAAGAAAAAATACATCAGCATTTTCAAGAATGAATTAACCATGTGCATTTGGGGCTGCCATATGACTCTATGCAAGAGTAATTTCAACCATCTCTTCCTTCTTTTGAAAGAGGAGAAAGATCCATGCACAACTCCATGTGTATGAGAAACATTGTTGGTGAAGGATCTGATCATGTAAAGCAAGTTTCATTTTCTGATTTTACATATTATTTCACCATGTTTATGCAGGCCATGACTCCAAGGAGGAGTAATGTATGGCAAACATTGGGCCATTAAAATTTCTGAACTTGGCCACCCCCTTGATGTGCAAAGGGGAGATTTTCTTTCATTATGGATGCTTTCCTAAAGCACCAAACATATCTCACACTTTCAGCCATAGTGAGATAACATGGGCAACAAGTAAGTGGTGGGGAAACCACTTACCATACCTTGATCAGATGTAGGCAGGAGATGCACTGTACTGGTATCATATGTGGGACTATGACCCACCTCCTCATGCTCAAATTTATGCTTTTTTATATGTAATTTTCCTTCCATATATTGATGACATACTTGTACTATTTATGGGATTGTATGGAGGGAAGATAAGGAGCATGTATGTACCACATGGGAGACTCTCTATGCACCTTATGCTACATGTTTCAAGGAGAGTATTGGTTCATCCATGTTTGTTTCATTTGAGTTCTTGACTCCTTGTTGGATGGACTATGTACATCTCATGATGACTTTGGAGGAACAATTCATGGAGGGTTGGATTGGTGAAAACTTAGCTTATGGAGGTAGCTTAATTCATGATGGTGTCACCAATGGAGGAGGAGAAGTGTTGTATCACTCACCTTGTCAGTTCCTTGAGGACAAGCAACATTTTGGAGGGGAGAACCGTAATATTCCCAATTAGCCCAAGCTAATGGGAATATACAATTTTGTTTCATTTTCCTATTGCATGAATAAATTTGCAAAGGAGGACAATAAAAACTCCTAAAACAGCGAATAAATCAATGCCACATGTGAACAAAGATAAATCTGGGCTATCTTGATAAACACTCTTATGTGTGAAAGGGATTGAACCATTTGACTGGGTCAACCATGACCAAATCAATAGCATTGTCTAGAAGAAGTGATCCTCATTGATGCACAACGTAGTCTTAGTTGGAGGTGACACATGTGAAAGAAGCTAAATCATTGAGATGGTTTAGGGTTTTGAAAGATCTCAATCTTATAATAGGAAGAGGAGGACACCAATAGAAGGTTGTTGAAGACCATGTTATTTTCTAAAGATTTTGTATGTTTAGACATTTCTTATTATCCTTTTTGTTTAGCAGAGAATAGTGTTGTTTAGCACTGGGTGTTCCTGAGCGGGAATCCCACCTCTTTCCTTAAGTAGCTCTTGGAGGAGTCTTGCATTTCTTGTCCACTATCAGGCATTTTTCCAAGCTCTTATTCGAACTACAACGTAGATCCTGTTGAGGGCTTGGTTGTCTTTGTAAGCTGCATCAAGTGGAGGCTAGATCTACTCAGATCTAGGCCATTCTAGTGCCTCTTTTTAGTGGGGAAGTCTTTTATCCCCTTGGCAAGAGATTTTTGGATGATTGGAGCACATTTTCAGATCTTGGCTTGAGGCCAAACCATGTTCTAGAGCCTACATCGCATTTTACCTTCCAGTACTGCGTTATTTGCAAGTGTATAGTTGCAGGGTGTTTTGGCAGACTTTTGGAGGATAGATCTCTAGTGATTGGGAATCTGCCTTTCACTGTGCTGATCCATGGATTTCAGATCTATTCCATGTCATATTTAGATCTGATTTGAATACTCTTGTATTTGCTTTTGAATTTTTGAATCATTCTGCAGATCTGCTGCATAAGATCTCATATCTACTCCATGTACATCACTTTTTGCTGAAAAACCCAAGGGGCATTTGTAGAGGAGCCTTTCTAGTTTATATATTTGATATAGATCTAAATTTTTGTACACAGATCTACTCTAGCTCTGAAGTGTAATCTACAACTATTATCAACCAATAAAATAACGTTGTCAAGCTTGTTCAGTCATATTCTATGGTTGCAACACCTCATTTTGAGGGATTTCTTCATGTAAAGTCTTCTATTTTCTATTCTATAACTCATGGGCTTCAATATAACTCTGATTTTCTGATGTAAGTGTTATTTTTGAGCCTCCATATTGGTCTCCTACTCTTACTTGGATGAACTACGTATTTTCTGTGCAATATTGTTTAGTATTGCTGCTTGTTCCCTTTTGGGGATATTACATACATAAACATCAACATAAATAAATCATGATCTTATTAGATAACAACATACATATATACATATATAGACATTATCATAATCATGATCACAACATAATTACCAGATATCATAAGGTCTAGGTTAAGATAACTCCCTTTATGTGTGCATAGTATGCACAACATTGAGAAAAACAGTTCCCAACGTAGCCATGTAATTTGTTATCTCAGATATATTTACTTTACCCTTTCTGTTACCTTCCTCATAACTGATCTTCCACCATCCATTTACCACAATGGACCCAAAAAATCCAACAGACTATCATATTCTTACCTTACGTTGCGCTTACTCATACACTGAGCTTCATCCGGGACTTAAATTACCTGTTGGGTATCACACAACTCTCCTAGAGATCCATCAAATTTTCTCTTTCCAAACCAATTTTCACGACTCTTAAAAAAAATGAAAGAAAAAGAAACAAACAAGAAGAAATCCATGAAAACCAAAAGCAATACGACACTGTAACAAAGTGGCAAGGAATTTCACCAGAAAAACAAAACAACAAATCAAGTGCAAGAAAATCACAAAGGACCAAAATAAAAAGACTAACAACAACCACTATGACTCAACCCCATGTTGCCCAGTGATTTCAAAGGAAAAATCAACTCGATCCTTCTCCAAGATTTCATGGCAATCTCTTTCCATGCAATCCCCTCCATCATGCTGCCACAAGCACATAACTATCAGTGCATAAATAAATATTACAGTATATCAATTACCTTACATTATTGTGCCAATCATGTTTCCTTGTAACTAGACACACATGTCAGCCACATGTTCCAAATATCAAGACTACATATCTATAAATTAGAAATCAACTTTTACCAAGTATAAAACCATGTCATAATAAACAATCAGCTCACATTCATCAGTCATAATACAAGATGCTACAACTATCACCTACTTACACTCAAGTACATATCAATTGTCTTAATGCATACGTGTTATTACAACCATCTTTAAAAAATATCATTACTTCATGCAATCTTATAGATTTTGGAATTTACGGGGTAATTTCCTTAGATCAACACCAAAGGTCGCCACTCACAAATAGATCACAAATCAGTACAACATTATTTGACATGGTTAAAACCCTTGAAGAGGGAAACAATCCACGGCCTGAGCCAATGTGACCACTTCAGACAATTTAATAATATAAAGAAAGAAAATTTACATAAGCTTCTCTCATAAACGGTTACCAAACAAATGACCCTCCATGCTCTTTAAATAGAGTTCATGGACCAATTGGGTGTTAAACCACAAATCAAGTGTCGCTAATACTGAGGAGAGAGTGAACCGTCAGATCACTACATATCATGATCGTCGGATTATAAGTTACAAATGTACATATTAAAGAAACACACTTTACCTAATTATACGCTAGACCAAGTTATACTTAACTATTTCCTATGTGTCAAAATATCCTAAAATCCCCCCTTAAGAAAAACTTGGGATAGGATTGAAGGATTTACAAAGGTGACACAAAAGGAAACTATTTCCTATGTGTCGAAATATCCTAACATCCCCCCTTAAGAACAAATTGGGATAGGATTGAAGGATTTACAAAGGTGAGACGATGGGAGAAGGAAGGAGGCATTAGAGCATATCCCCCCTTAATGATAAATTTCCTGAACTCCAAGCAAAGATCTAATTTTGGTAAAATTCACTTATGTGAGAGCCTTTGTAAAGATATCGCCAACTTGATCATTGGTTGAACAATACTACACTTCAAGAACACGATCATGAATGAGCTTTCTAATGAAGTGTATGTGAAGCTCAATGTGTTTCATACACTGATGTTGAACTGGATCTTCGCATAGCTGAATGACACTCTGATTATCACATGAAAGTGTAGTTAGATGTTGCTGATGAAGACGAAATTTGGTCAAGATCTGATGAAGCCACAGGGCTTCCTTGCTGGCCTCAACTGCACCACGATACTCTGCTTCTACCGAAGAGAGAGAGATGACACTTTGTTTCTTAAAATGCCAAGTAATAGATCCTGAACCAAGACTGAATACATAACCTGCCGTAGAATTTCGATCATAAGGGTCACCAACCCAATCAGAATCGGTGAAACCAATAAACAATGGAGATGCTCCTGCACTGTAATCAATCTCGAACTGAAATGTACCTCAAATATATCAAAGTATTTGTTTATCTTCTTTCCAGTGACTTTCATGATGTTGGTGCATAAAACGAGCAACAAGACCAATGACAAAGGAAAGGTCAAGACGGGTATGTGTTAGATACAGAATTTTACCAACAAGTTGACGATATAAGGTAGCATCAACTTCAGGAGTAGTACAAGTGATTGAAAGCTTGACTCTAGACTGAAAGGGAGAAGGCATTGGCTTAAAGTCTTCCATGTGAAAGTGGCGTAGAATATCACATGCATACTTGGACTAAGAAAGGGTAATACCTTATTTGGATTTCAAGACTTGAAGAGCAAGGAAATAATGCAAGTTTCCTAAGTCTGTCATTTCAAACTTCTTTTTGAGGCTAGTCTTCACATGGTTTATATGGTTGGGATCACTACCATTAAGGATAATATCATCAACATAAAGAACAAGGATGATGAAGGACTTACCCACTTTCTTGGTGTAGACAATGTTGTCAGAATGACACCTAGAAAAGCCATTATCTAAGAGAAAGTTATCCATTTTGGCATACCAAGCTCAAGGAGCTTGGTTGATACCATAGAGAGACTTCCTAAGGCAACAAACAAGGCTAGAGTCATTTTGGATAAAGCCATGGGTTTGTTCCATGTAGATTTCTTCATGCAAATCTCCATGTAAAAATGGGGATTGAACATCCATCTGATGGACTTCCTAATTAAAGGAGGTAGCAAGGGAAAGAACAAGGCGGATATAATTCATTTTGGCAATAGGGGAGAAGGTTTCACTATATTCAATGCCTTCAACTTGTTAAAATCCTTTAGCAACAACACGAGCTTTATGTTTATCCACTTTTCCATCTGGTCCAAACTTTGTTTTGTAAACCCATTTTCATCTGACAATTTTTCTTCCCTTCGGAAGAGGAATAAGATCCAAAGTATTTTTTTCCAATAAGGAATGATATTCTTTGTTCATAGCTTCATCCCAATATGGATGACCTAAAGCTTCTTCAAAGGTGTCTGGATCAGGATTTTCCGGAACTTGAGCCAATAAGGAAGAGGCTCTTTCAAACTAAGAATGTGTACGACGTTGATCTGCAGGGTCACCTGCAAGAGAACCTACTGCATCCCGAGTAGAACGGACCCATCTTGGAAGTTGTGGAGCTAAAGGAATATCTTGAGGAGGTCAAGGAGGATTTTCATCCTTGTTGTCATCATCCAAACTAGAAGGAATGTTGCAAAAAATAGAAGAGATGGCACATATGTCGAATCAGGCTTGCAAGCCAAAAGTGTCACACCTGCCGAACTATGCTCACAGGCTGATATATTTTCATCAAATTTTACAGCTCTTCTAATGATTACATTTTTGGATTTTGGTTGAAGAACTCTATATCCTTTGACATTTTCAGAGTATCCAACAAAAATTCATTTTTCACTCTTAGGTTTTAAGGCTTTATGTTTCTCATCTGGAATATGGGCCCAAGCTTCACTTCCAAAAACACGAAAGTGACTTACATGTGGTTTGATTGAGCTCCAGGCTTCTTCTGGAGTTATATTCATTAAAACCTTAGTAGGAGTGCGATTTACTATGTAATTTGCACAGTTAATTGCTTCTGCCCAAAAATTAATACTAGGTCCTTTAGATTGAAGCATACAATTAGCCATTTCTTTTAGAGTGTGATTTGTTGAAAAGTGTAAATAGCTCGGTCTTCATGTTGACTATGTAATGATGTATTTTATGTAAAGAATAATACAAAGATAATAAAATGTATTTTGTACTTGCTTCATGGGTTTCACGAGCAAGATTTTATTATAGGTTAAATAGACTTCTTCTTGATGTCTATTAGGGTTTGTTTTATATTTATAAGTGTAATTAAGAGTCATGAAAATGAAGTGTCTAGTTTGAAGAATGTTCTCCAAGACCTTGCAAATGAATGACCCATAATGGCACTCAAGACTTCCCACAATCTACGTTGAACGATCAGCTCCTAAAGTCGGCCTCCAATAGCTGGGCAAGTCAGCCTACATACTAAACGTAAGGTCGGCCTACAGACTAAACGTAAGGTCGGCCTAAACTTAGAAACAAAGCACTATATATATAGTTCTGATGTTGCGAATCAATTGGATGAAGAACAAGCAGATTTATCGGTGAATGAATACAGATAAGAATTTTGGTCTCTCTCTGAGGAAAGACGATTTTAAACCAGTGATTAAATGTGAATTTCTTCAAGGGATAAACAGAGATTAAATGCAGATTTATTTAGGGGATAAACAATGATTATATGTGGACCGTACTGTGCAAGCAAGTGCAGATTTTGAAGACTAATAAATAGCGGATTTGTGATGGATAAAAACAGTACGGACATATATGCGTTCCAAGGAGGAAGTCAACTTCGGTCAAGTGCAGATAACTCTGTTTTAAATGATAAATTCAGGCAGCATTGAATTATTATATAAATGCAGAATGTTAAGCTCAAGCAATGTTGAAGTATGTCAAGTGATATGGTTAAGTCAGATATAAATGTGGACTATTTTGATGTCTATAATGCGGATCACTATAATGTCTATGTTGCGGACCACCGTGATGGAACACTATGATGTATGATGTTGTAAATAAGAGATTTAGGCAAACATACTTATAATTACTTACAATCTATGACTGAATCAATTATATAATGTGAAGATGTGAAAGCTAAGGATCATTGCTGGATAAGAAAAGAGAGGAAGGTAAATCTATGATTTACCTTCCCTCTCATAGTTCATAGAAGACAGATCAGTACGGGTTAAATGAAGAAAATAAGTACCAACAACAGTATCAAGGTCTTGGATACATTCATAGGTTAAGGATCTGAGACTTAATCATGGCACTTGTCATTTGAAGATTTGTAAGAAGAATTTCTAGTGGGTTTTCCTCTCCAAGAGGGAGAGATTTTTCCCTAGCTCTAGGAGCCTAATTTTGTGTCTCTTGTAATTTGATAATTGACTTTATGAAATTCTAAATAGATAACGAAGAAAATACAAAAGTATCTCAGGTAATCTCACAAGTAATTATCAAGAAGATAATTTGTATTAATCATCAACCCTCCAAAATTATCAACATGGTATCAGAGCTAAGGTGCTAAAGACAAAGGGCTATTTACCAAGGAGACATTCAAGGATCAAAATTCAATTTTCAAGAAAGCATCAAAGAAAAATTCAAAGTCTACATTGTAATTTCAAATTAGTTTGCAAGGAAATCCTCAAGCCATTTCAAGAATACTTTCACCCTTATTCAAGGAATCCACACATCGAGGAGGTAATATTTGACATCAAAGATTCTTGATATTGTTAGAAGACAAATAATTAAGCACCTCCCAACACTATTGAAGATATTTCCATTATAAAGCAATCCTTGATCATCAAAGATCCAAGATAACCTACTTTGAAATTAGTTTAAGAGGAAGTTCCTGCCATCATCTTCAACAATAAAGCTGATAGAAGAAGAAAATCATATACTCAAGTAAGTATCCTTATGACTTTATGTGAATCTATCAAAATGTCTTCTTTGCAAATAAAGCATCAAAATGGTTAGGGTTTCAAACTTTCTTGCATAGAAGGCAAGGACAATGAAGTCATGCCAAATACATGAAGGGAGATATAAGAGCCCAAAGGATTCTTACAGAATCCATAAAATACTCCCTCATCTCCGATGTACCAAATCTAGAATCATCAAAAGAAATATATGAGAAATTGGTGGATCTATTCTCTGTGAGTATTGTGGGAGAAGAAATCTCTCTGAAATCAACAGTAGGAACTGGGAGAAGTATTGTCTGAAACTGAGATGACTATAGTGGTGTTGAATGCTCTGCTAGAATAATGGGGAAACTTCACTTTAGTTTTATACGTGAAGAAAGAAATCACACCATTCCACAATTTAGGGTCTCTATGTAAAATAGAGGAATCAATATTGAAAACCGAAGATGTAACAGGATCAAGTGAAGGGAATCAAACATTTGTAGCCACATCGAGAAAGAAAGGAATATTCAGTAAGTTTGGTCCTCGGAATAGTATGTACAAATCACGATGCTTTGGATGTGATGAACGTGGGAATTATAAAAGTGATTGTCCTAAATATGAAAGAGACAAAAGAAATAGGGAAGAAGCCCATGTCTCTGAAATGAGGGAAGAACCTAATGCAAATAAAACTAAGAAAGAAGAAGCGAGGGATCTCCACTACGATTTAGATCATATTCTCCTTTAAGTTATTTATGTTGGTTGTATGATAAGAAGTAGTGCAGCGTCCTAATAAAAGCATGATAGGATTTCTTGGTAAATCATCTCCTAGAAAACCTCTCTGATAACAATACTGATGGAAAGAAGTCATTAAGATCAAGGGTTTCCATGGAAACATAATTATGGGATGTGATGACATATGAATGAAGCAAGTCAGGGGAATGAAGCTCTTCATTATTTTAAAACTACTGAAGGATGACTCATATGCTGAGGTATGAAGTATAAGGTATGTATATATTTATATGCTGACACTGGATGTTGTGAAGTCATGTCATATGGTTGCAGGTAATAGACTTCTATATTTAGAAGTATGATCTATGAAGGAGGATCTCTCGGTGCACTAATAGATGAAATCAACATAACATATATATCCCCATGGAATATGATGTGGTTGTATATGAATGAGGAACTTGAAAATGTGTAAGTTCTTGGGAATGAAGAATGTGTAGAAAGGAAGAGATCATGAAATGCAACCATGTCAAGAGGTAGTTATCATCCGGAATCCAAGAATATGTGACTAGGAGATCTCCTGGGAGGATATGTAGGCTCTAAAAGAAGTCTGGTAAAGAAGAATACCCTTGAAAAAACATATCATTAGGAGATGTGTCAATCTGAATAAAGGATGTTGATGCCTACAGGAAGATGTCATGGTGAAAGATCATCACTGAGGTAATTTTTATTTTAAAAGGTTCATATGTAAGTGTTTATCTGGATAAATTTGTGCAGGGCTGCTAATCATGATAAAGGATGTCTGATCCTTGGAGATGATTCGAAGGAAAGAAACATGGCATAATGGTGAACCAAATAAGTAAGACAGATGAATCACTTTTTGGTAGATGACATGACTCATGAACGAAAGTGGTGGATGATCTATGCCCTATGGAGCTAAAGTTGAAGATTCCTCAATATCGAAATCCATGACATCGAGGGGAGGAATTCTTTATGAGCAGCTGGGTGTCTCACCATTGCTGTTCTAGATCCCTGATTAAGAGGGAGCCCGGTGATCAGTTTCTTACTTGGAAGAAAGTGGATAATTCCTAAGAATGAGCTTAGGTACATTGCTTAGACAGGAATGAGTACATTCCCCTGTGGAATAGGTCCTTCCTGGCTAAGAGGGAGAGATAGACACATCATTTTGGTCTTCATTTGGGAAGACAAAATGGAGGACTGGTTAATCATCTAGCATTCGATACTCTTTGATAATGTGTTAGGGAATTCAAGATAAGAGTATTCGGGGACCGATATTCTTTGAGGGCTAGCTACCCAAGAGAAGAATAGTCCAAGAATGTCATACTTTGGGAACACCCAGGTGGAGTATGTACCTTGGAGAGACAATTACTATGGTGTCTATAAGTCATGTGTCTCTCTAGCATTATAACCCATTGCCTCGTTCAAATATGGGGTTGTTATTCAAGGCCTTGCACTTGGAAAATGCTAGTTGATATGATGCTATACAGATGTGATTACCAATTTGATTCTTCTTATGATATTCTTTAGTTTGAAAGTGACCATTTACTTGGATGAATACGTCCCTAGTTAACAGGGAGTGTTGAAAAGTGTAACTAGGTCGGTCTTCATGTTGACTATGTAATTATGTATTCTATGTAAAGAAGAAGACAAAGATAATAAAATGTATTTTGTACTTGCTTCATGGGTTTCATGAGAATTTTATTATAGGTTAAATAGAATTCTTCTTGATGTCTATTAGGGTTTGTCTTATATTTATAAGTGTAATTAAGATTCATGAAGATGAAGTGTCTAGTCTGAAGAATGTTCTCCAAGACCTTGCAAAATAATGACCCATAATGGCACTCAAGACTGCCCACAATCTACGTTTAATGAACAGCTCCGAAAGTCGGCCTCCAACAGCTGGGCGAGTCGGCCTACATACTAAAGGTAAGGTCAGCCTAAACTTAGAAACAAAGCACTATATATATAGTGTTGAAGTTGCGGGTCAATTGGATGAAGAACAAGCAGATTTCTTCGTGAATGAACACAGATAAGAATTACAGTATCTCTTTGAGGAAAGACGATATTAAAAACAATGATTAAATGTGGATTTCTTCAAGGGATAAATAAAGATTAAATGAGGATTTATTCAGGGGATAAATAGTGATTATATGCGGACTGTCCTGTGCAAGCAAGTGTGGATTTTGAAGACAAATAAACAATAGATCTGTGATGGAGAAAAGAAGTGCGGACATATATGTGTTCCAAGGAGGAATTCAACTTCGGTCAAGTGTGGATATCTCTGTTTTAAATGATAAATTCAGGCAGCGTTGAAGTATGATATAAATGAGGAATGTTAAGCATAGGCAACATTGAATTATGTCAAGTGATATGGTTAAGTATAATATAAATGTGGACTATTATGATGTCTATAATGCGGATCACTATGATGTCTATGTGGCGGACCACCATGATGGAACACCATGATGTATGTTGTTGTAAAGAAGAGATTCCGGAAAACATACTTATAAGTACCTATGATCTATGACTAAATAAAGTATATAATGTGAAGATGTGAAAGCTAAGGATCATTTTTGGATAAGAAAAGAGAAGAAGGTGAATCTATGATTTACCTTCCCTCTCATAGTTCATAAAAGAAAGGTCAGTGCAGGTTAAATGAAGAAAATAAGGGCCAACAGTAGTATCAAGCTCTTGGAGACATTCATAGGTCAAGGGTCTGAGCCTTAGTTATGGTACTTGTCATTTCAAGATCTATAAGGATAATTTCTCGTGGGTTTTCCTGTCCAAGAGGGAGAGATTTTTCCCTGACTCGAGGAGCCTAATTTTGTGTCTCTTGTAATTTGACAATTGACTTGATGAAAGTCTAAATAAGATAACAAAGAAAATACTTAAGTATCTCAGGTAAGCGCATAAGTAATTATCAAGAAGAGAATTTTTATTAATCATCAACCCTCCAAAATTATCAAAACAATTCTTCCTTTCAACTACACCATTTTGTTGGGGAGTATATGGAACAGTATGTTGCAATTGAATGCCATGCTCAGTGCAAAATTGGATAAATATGTTGTTAGCATATTCTCCTCTATTGTCAATTCTTAACTTAATAATTTGATGCCCGGATTATTTCTCAACAAAGCCCTTAAAGGCCAAGACCATGTTAAAAACCTCACCCTTGAATTTTAAGAATTATACCAAGTGCGCCTGGAAAAATCATCAATTAAAGTTATGAAGTACTTGCAACCAGAGAAAGAAACAACATGAAGTAGACCACATAAATCACTGTGCACAAGCTACAAAGGGGCTGAGGCATGCCAAGGGGCATTTTTTTCAAAACTATCCTAATGATGTTTTCTAAGTACACATACGGAACAAACACCATCTCGGCAAGATACCAAAGGATGACCTATCACCATATTTTCTTTACATAGAGTTTGAAGAGAGCGATAGTTTAAGTGACCAAATCACTCATGATAAAGTTTTCTCACTTCATCATTATGAGAAACAAAAATGGAGGGAAGACATGATGACCCAAATTTTTCAAACTTATACAACCTTGTGGAATCATTAGCAATGCCAGTAGCTAAAATATGTCTAGGATATTTTAGGTCCTTAATTACAACGTCATGAGGTGAGAATTATAATTTTTTCCCTTCACTTGAATGAGTTATTTGATAAACAAATAGAAGGTTGCAGGACAAGGTAGGAACACATAATCATCATCAAACAGACCATTATCTAGATGAATGGTTCCAGACCCTACAACACTAAGATATTTATCATCACCAACATAAATATTTTTGGTGTTACAATCATTTAAAGAAGAAAACATGGCTTTATTTTTGTCCATGTGGTAAGAGGATCCAGAATCAATGAGCCACTCATGAGAATGAGAAGAAGAAGATACATTAAAAGCATAACCAGATCTTGCTGCTTGAAACCACAAGAATAAAGTGCCATTCCCGAAGATGAAGTTGAAGAGTGCTTGAAATTGATGTTGTGCTTATTCATTGCTGCTTCCAAGGCTTCCTTATTCTTAAAACATTTTGACTCTATGTGGCCATCACGATTACAAAAGTTGCAATGTCTATCTATCTTCTCCATTTTTTTTATATGCCTTATCAGTTTGTTGAGTTGTTTTTTCAGTTTACATCTGAAATTGCTTAATACCCTTGTTTGGCTTAGGACCATTCTTTTTAGGATGTTTCTTCTTAGGATTCTTTTGGTATGGTTGTCGTTGGGCTACTAAGGCTTTCTTAGAATAGTTTCCAGTATTAATAAGACCAAGGTGTAATATTTTTTCTTGTTCTCTTATCAAAGAATCTAAAAAGACATCAAAAGAGGGTGGCTTATAGGATGTTCCTTGAGAAATGAGGGCTTCTCTAGTGGAATTGAAGGTGGAAACAAATACAGAGTATGCAGGGCCAAGCTTAGCAAGAATGGAATACATAAAGCTACCATATTCATTTTTAACCTTACAACCTTCTAAAAGAATTCTAAGTGTCTTGAATTTGAACATAAAATCTTCAATAGAGGAGAAATTATTGGGGTTCAAAGTAAGCAACTCATTTTCAAGCTGATGGGCTCTGATTTCATTTTTAATGCCAAAAACAGTATTTAGTTTTTTCATGGCTCCATCAAGGGAGTCAATGTCTTGGATATTAAATCTAAAATCTTGAGCGATGGAAATTCCTATCAACCCTCGTGCTTGATCTTGTTTATTTTCTCATTTAGTGGCTTTATCTCCATCAGTAGGTTTACTTTCTTGTCATATGGCTATTCCATAAATCCCTTTACTTCTAAGTAAGTCTACCATGTAGGATAAGCATTGGTAATAGTTGGTGTTGTTAAGTATAACCAGGCATGCACTTTCCATTTTTTTCAAAAAAACCTAAAGCTGAAAGAGCTGAAACCAACTTCTCCAATGGAAAGATATAGAAAAATTAGGCCAGTTAAAAAACAACAGCTCTAAAAATGGCTTCTAGATGAAGAAGTTGTGCCTTTTTTATAAAATTTGTTGTAGATGTTGAATATTTACGTGAGAGGTTGAAAAATGATGATGAAGTTGAACTTTAAAAAAAAAATACCCCCACCCCCTTTCCAAATTTAATAAAATACGCTCACTTTAAAAAATAAAAATAAAAAACTAATTTATGTGACCCACTTTTATAAATAAGTGAGAGTCACTTTTACAATGTTACTTTTGCATGTGCTTTTTAAATGGAAAAAAAACCCTTTTTTTAAAACCGACAACTTGCCAAAATTATTTTTAAGAAAAAGTATGATCCAGGTGGATATTGGTGGTCACCCGCCTATTCCACTTGGGGCCCCACCAATGTCTCTTTTAGTTTTTCAGTTTCGGCACAACTTACTATTTTTAGCAGTTTTTTGGGTCCTGAACTTCCGGAGCCGTTTTAAGGCCCTAAACGACGTTTTTTAGGAAAAAAGGGAACAACATTGGTCCTCAAAATTTGTAGTCCTCGGATAGATCTTTCTAACGAGGTATGGTACGTGTCAAACGAAGATCGTATGCCAAATTTACGTCCTCGGGAAGTTGAAACACCAATTTACCCAAATGGGGCCCATAGTTTTGGCGCTTCATCTCCTAGGGTTAGGGCTTTGGCTGTTTAGGATTTCCCATTGTTGCTAAATAATAAATAGGCCCTCGAGCCTCATTGTAACTCAGTTCAGAGGCCTATAGCTGCCACATCTCTTCTCAGAGATAGCTACCAGTGCCCTAGCTAGTTTATTTCCATTCTGTCTGTAAGCAAATTTCAGTTCTTTGATATTAATGAAATGAAGTGATTTTTCCGCTGCATCTTTGTATTTATGGTTATATGTTTATTCTGTTGCGTTCCTACATAAATCTGGATCGGTGGTATCAGAGCAATCTATTTTTTCTCGATCCTTCTTTGCATGTCCCCAATGAGGTCGAGGTATAAGGAGTTAGGGCTCGATCTGGTGGAACCTTTGCAAGATCAGCCTCGCAAACCCCGATGGATGCCCATGGGAGATGAAAAGAAATATGAGGGAGCAAGAGATCCTATCAAAATATTGCTCGAGGAGGCCCTCGAAAAACAAAGGAACGCGATGATGGATAACTTTTCCCAGATCCTTCAACGGTTGCCCACCAGCGGCGCATTTGCATCTAGCAGCCACTCTGGAGGTGCGACTCCTTTTAAGTTACAAGTAAATTTTGACATTCCCATATTTGAGGGTCAAATAGATGCAGATGCCATAGATAGATGGTTGAATATATTAGAAGGATATTTCTCAGTTCATGACTTTTCTGACCGGGAGAAGATTATTTTTACACTCCTCAAAGCTACCCCCCATGTCAAGGACTGGTGGGAAACTTACTATGAGAACAAGGACCAGATAGAACCCTCTCTATTCTCAGTCGTACCAACTTGGAATTCTTTCCGAGACGCCATCAAGGAACAGTACTATCCCATGGGGAGCTATGAGGACAAGTACATACAATGGACCACACTGTGACAATAAAGGGATCAAGATGTGCATGAGCTAACGAATCTATTCCATACACTACGCAAAAATTTTGGTATCAAAGATTCAGAGAAACATCTGGTGCTAAAGTATCGCAGTTGTCTACACAGATACATTCAGGATGAAATGGAGTTCCTCGACATCTCCTCGCTTGGTACGGCATGCCGGTACGCTGCCAAGATTGAGCATAAATTCAAATAGAAGAAGCGAGACTTTGGATCTGCGAATCAAAAGCAAGGGAAAGGTGCTCCCAAACTATAGAACAAAGGATAGAGCCAAGGCATGGTAGCTCAAGACAACCTGTTGAAGCCACAAGCAAAGAACAACACCGCAAATCCAAAGAAGGACACGGGAAAGTGGTGTGAGTTCCATAAGAGCTCCACTCACAACACAAGTGAGTGTTGGGCCAAGCAGTCGCTAGTGGCCGAGATGAGAGCTTCTAAGTCAGATGCATGCTCTGACTCTAAATCAGAACTTGACAAGGGGAATGAAAAAGGGAAACAGATTATTGATGTGGAGCCCAAAACCACTGTTGCCACTACGAAGATCCAGAAGGAGGAACCAGAAGATCCAGAGGAGGAGGAACGTCTCTTCCACTCCCAGATGTGGGTAAAGGGCTCCCCGGTATAGTTCATTGTCGACAATGGGAGCCAAAAGAACCTCATTTCAGCAAACACCATGAAGCGGTTGGGCTTGCCAACCACAGCTCACCCACATCCATACACCATCGAGTGGCTTCACCAAGGGCGAGATCTCCGCGTCAGCCAACAGTGTCGCCTTCCCTATAGCATCAAGCCCTTCATGGATGAGGTATTATGTGACGTTGCTCCTATTGATGTTTCTGATGTATTATTAGGATAACCATACTTGTGGAAGCGTCATGCTGTGTATGAGTCTCGGCCTCGCACTGTTATTGTTACTTTGGGAAATAAGTTGTACAGGATACCAGAGGTACCACCTCCTGCCGCTATCTCTTTGGTTACTGCAAAACAATGCAGTAAGCTCATTTCCCATGTTGGGGTTCCCATGTTTTGGCCAGATTGGAAAGACCAAAAGATGAGACAACTTCAGAACCACTTTTGGGCCCTAGGATCTAGCCCTCCTGGGCCCGGAGAGGGATCTCTCCAAATAGAGCAAAGAATGATATGTCTTTGAAGCTCAAAACGAGATGTTAGGCTAGTTATGAAGCACAGAGGGGGGTTTTAAAATGATTTGGTTGGTTGGTTGCTAGGTTGAGTCATGAGATCATAAGCTGAGAAAGTAATGGGAGAGAAGGAACAAAGCAGCAGGATGTTTCAACAAAGGGGATAGGTTGGGACAGTGCCATCCATTGGGCTATGGAGTCATGAAAGGAAATTACTTGCATCCACTAGCCAAGGCTTCCAAAGGGCAAGTAATCTAATACTAAAGGATCTTTTTAGATAGATGATGGGATGGAACATTAAGGGGAGAAGGTGAAGAAGGAAAGACAACCAAATTTCTGCGTATAGATCAGGTCAGAGGTCATTTAACTCCATACCTGCTTGGACATACTCAAAGGCAGCTCTCGAAGAGGGACAAAGGGGCTGCTTATAGATCGGACTAGAGGCCATTTAACTCCAGGTCTGCTTTAGCAACTCCAAGGGAAAACAGAGATAAATTTGACAAAGAAACATCCAAGCAACAAACCCCCAAGTTCATACATCAGCCAGCAGGCAATAATATCCACTGCGCTGGTTAAACCACATGAATTCACTCTTAGATAACACATAAAGCAGAAAAAATTAAAGGTAGGGAGAGCAGGAAACATAGGGCACCTAACAAGGGTGAATCCTATGTTATACTTCTGTTGCATACCAGAAGAAAATGAAACAGTATGAAAATGTAATAAACAGAGTTAGGAAACATTCACCAATAGTAATAGACCAGGATCCTGTGAAAAGTGCTTTGATTAATTGAAGCAAAACCAGTCATGTACACTATAGCTCAATGGTTGATACAATCCGAAATTTCTTCTCCTAGCCTATTACATGCAAACTATTTTGTAACTCCCTCCCAAGACTGTTCTAACAGTCAAGCTGAATCCCTCTAACAGCAACAGCCAAACAACTGAACAACAACAACCTTTACAGTTCGTTCTTGGGAGTTCTTATAGGAGAATGAATAAAACAGAAGTAGATACAAATTAAATGAGCCTCATTAAGACAACAAGCCGGAAGTGTTCACGCCCATGCTGCTTAATGGAAATCTTCAGCACTGTGTGTACTCTGTCATCTGCTCTGGGAGACTCTGTCAGGCCAAGATTGACCTCTGATATGTTCTTTAAATCTTGATGGCGTCTGGAGCTTTGCACTGCCTTCTGGAATAAATGACATGGTCAAAAGTCTGCAGGTCTTCTCCATACCTCAATAACTGTTACTCAGAGACTTCTTAAAGAAGCTTCTGTCTGTAACCTTCGTTTAATGGCTCAAGGAGGCATGGAGTGCGCTATGAGAATGGTGTATGTTTGGAGAAAACGTTCTGCTGACATTAAACATAGATAAGGCTGTTGTGTGTGCTTAAGTCTTCAAACTGAGCCTTAATCCTTTGAATTGTGGGGTCAAACATTTTAAATCTCCAATTTCAGGCTCAAATCCCTTAAATCCATCTCTGCTATCCTGTTCGGCCGCTGAATTGGCCCCTTTGTGACCCATGCATAATGAAATAACTCGGGCAGTGGCGGAGAAATGCCGTGGAGGCTAGGGGAGTGGTGGCAGAACAGTGAAAATAGCGGAAATGATGAACAAGTAGCGGAGGGGATGGTTAATAGAGTAAAAGCCCAAAGATTAAACATTTGGGAGAAATACAAAGGAAATGGAAGAAATGTAATGAAATAGACGGGAAAGATCATACGAGGTGGGACCGGGTACAAAAATTGCAATTGCAATTGGAGATCAGAGCGGGTGGCAATCGCAACACACATTTCAAAAGTTCTGATTGTGATTGGGAATGGGGACGCGATTGAGCGCTAACCATTGATCTCGAGTCCAGATCAACGACAGGGAATGCAATCGGAGGGGCAGTGCGATCGGGGGATCGGGAGATACATTTCGATTGCGATCGGAGGTCGGGCGCGACTGAGTGCTGATCATTGGATTAGCAGGGAGATGGATGGCTAGGACTTGATCGGAGCAATCGCAATTGGGGGGTGCGACAAAGGGGATGCGATTGAGCGCTGACCGTTGGATCAGCAGGGAGATGGACGGCTAGGATTTAATCGGGAGATTGCGATCGGGGCGGCACCACTGGGAGTTGTGATTGCGATCAGACGGGGGTTGCAATTAGTGCTCCACCGTCGGATCTGAACAGCAGATCGACAGCGTATAACATATCGCGGGGCTTAATGTAATAAACCGATCGCATCGGACTTTTTCAACGTAACAAAGGAATTCGCCCCTCCGACGACCTCCGATTGCGATTGGCGCTTAGGACTTAAGCGCTTGGTCCTAGCGCAAGGTCATGTGTGGGAAGTGGTTAAGGGGTTTTCGGTAAGGGGCTAAGCCTTATAATAAGGTCGAAAGTGGGTTTTTAACCCATTTCAATGGAATTTTAAAGTTAGAAAGGGGAACGATAGAGGAAGAAGGGGGGGAAATGGCCAACAAAGACTAGGGGGAGAATCTAAAGGGGATTTTGGGGAGATTTAGGAGGTGAGAAGGGAAAAAGAGGGGAGAGGAAATAGAAGCTAAGTGAGGGTGAAATAAGAGGGGAAAGGAAGGCCTTTGGGCATTTCTTCATAACAGAGAGGCTTTATGATGGAAATCAGCAGAGGGGATTTCACCAAAGGACAAAAGGAAACAAGGAGGCTTCAAGGATGATTCGTTTTTAGGGGAATGCATTCCTTGAAGGCTCAACAAAAATTTAGCCCCCTGTTTTCTTGTCAAAAAACTTATGGGGGGGCTAACGGTGGCTCCACATGGGCATGGCTTCTTCTTGAAGGAGTCAAGAATTCAGAAATTGATCTTTGGTGTAGGCCAGATGCTTGCTGCTTGGCTCATCCCTTTTCTTTCTTTGATCAACTGTCACAAACCACGAAGACATCATATCAGCAGTAACATTTCTCACCAACAACTACCTACCCACACTATAGTCCTAGCATTTTTTTTTCTGGGTGCATTTGGACTTGCAGACCCTTTTACATCATCATTTTTTACCAACAGGAAAAATAAACCTATTCTACTTCTACCCTTATTACTCCATGAGACCAAATTAGATTGTTGGCCTCATATGTTTCTCTACCTAATCTAATGTCTGTTGGGATTAAACTGTCCAGCAGATTTCTTCTCTACATTCTAAGACAGAAATTGAAAAACAGTCAAACTAGGATTGGATAGTCTAGTTTGCTGCACGTTGCAGAAATTAACACAACTAACTACATGCTCACAGGCTAAGATTTATTTCAGACTTCATACCTACCTTACTCTAACTGGAAATCTATGATGCTCTAGGTGATGCAATAATTCCAATGCATCCAATCAAGTAATAGCAAAAAATGATATGAGCATTGGTTGCCTGTCAGAGATAACCACAGCGTGCTCTGTGTGTGGTTTTTCAAAACTGAGGCGACCAGCAGTGGTGACCAATCCTGATGTATTTGGCTCCTGCAAAGGATCAATGCTTGATGAACTGAGCCAATCAGGGCCTCCATATATTCTGCCACAGGATCAATCAGCACATGATATAAACTTTCTTCTATAAGGCCTGACACAACTGGTAGGTTGTCTACGTCCTGGGCAGCTTCAATCGCTGCATCTACAGTGAGTCCTTTGTAATCACACTCCTCCTCTTCCTGGTTGGGAGTATTTGGCATATGGGCATCAACAAGGAATACCTCCTCTTCCTCTGGATCGAGACAAAGATGTCTGTGGGAAAGAAGATCTCGCTCATCTTCAAAGCAGCCTGAGCTAGAGGGCTCATTATATTTGACAGTGCTATCCTCTAGTAACGCAGGCTGGTTCTGCTGGAACTCTGTGAAAAAATTAACATATTCTTGAGCGGGGGCTTCTTTGATTACCTCAATCCCTTTGGGAGAAGGCTCCAGATATTCATTCCGCTCAAGATTTTCTTCACCTTTTTCTTCCTCGTCCTCTGTGTTGAAGAGCGATCGGCTTCTGTTTTCTTGGGAATCATAACTGACATTCAAATATAAAGCAGAGAGAAGATTCACTGAATCTTCATCTGCAATCATGTTTCCAATGTTTTCTCCATCAGTATCATAGATGGCCTGCATTGGCTCATCGTTTTCTTGAAGTTGATAGTCGTGATATTCCTCCCACGAATCTACTGATGGTGGCCCTGCAAGCTCAGTTTCCCTTCGGAAAAAATCATCATCAGACAAATCATGATTAGATAAAACATAATTAAAAGCCCAGTCACCCATCAAATCTTCAGGACTCTCAGCGAGTCTTTCTTCCAAATAGTCTGCAAGTTCATTTTCTGATTCCCGCTCTGGTTCATCATGCATGTTTGGCATGCGACTTCTATCTTGCAGAGATCTGGTTTGTCTTTCTCGAGGACAAGGAAGAGGTCTTTTCCAATCATCCTCTCTGGCTTCAACCTCATATTCTTCCCTTTTTACACTTAGCAAGGATTTGGCAGTCTCTATCAGTCTTTCCAGCTGTTTCTCGAAAGAGATCTGCGTTGTTTTCTCTGTTCGGTCCTGCCTTGCTGCTTTTAATCTTTCCTCCCTGCACTTTATGTTGTATTCGACAGTGATTGCTACATTTTGCATCTCCTCCAGACTCAAGGGTTCTCTTTCTCTTATATGGAATTCCACCTCGAGGTTGAAAGAAATTGGATAGTGCAGTAGCACCCATCCCAAAGGTGGTTTTATATCGGAAGGTATTGCATCATATACCTTATTGAACCTGGCTGAAAATTTTTGCACTGTCTCTCCTGGCTGCCTCCTCAAATTCTGATATTCTTCTAGGATGAGGCGAGCATTCTTTGGGGCTACCCATCTATCAAGAAAGACTTGAGAAAATTGATGAAAGCTGAAAATGCTTGCCGTTGGAAGGCTTTTAAACCAAATCTTAACATTTCCTTGTAATGACAAGGCAAACATTCTAATGGATACATCATCTTCTTCGATTTCATACAATTCAAGTAAATCCTCGAGGCTTTGCACATGTTCCTCGGTAGTGGACCCTTTATTCTCTCCATCAAAATGAGGCAGTTGGTTTGTAAGTTCTGTAGGGATGGGTTGGAAGAAAAGGGGTAAAACCAGAGGCTTGTATCTTTCTATGACCTTCGTAGGTGTAGGTGGTGTAACAATGGGCTCATGGATGCTCGAAGCTTCTTTAGGGGTGGGAGATACAACTTGAGCTTATTTTTCCACTAGGTTTTTCACAGGAGTATAGGTCTGCTCACTGTTTGAAGACTGAGGCTGGAGATCTTTCCCATACTCATTGTGGGTCTCGTCTTTGTACACTTGACCTGGCTTAAAGTAGGACAGAACATAGCGGTAGACAAAAACAAAGAATTCCTTGAACCAAATCCAACCCGTATGTTCTACCCTTCTATGAGGTCTGGCCATCTTTCAGGTTCTTCCTCCAGTGGAGTCTTTTGAGGATTATGGGGTGTGGAGTCGCCAGGTGGATGAATTTGACTATTTGAAGCAAGCTGTTGTCCGCCATCAGCAATGTGACCGCCAATCTAAAGGCAAAGTGGTTTCGTCCCCAGTGGAGTCGCCATTATGTTGGGGTTCCCATGTTTTGGCCAGATTGGCAAGACCAAAAGATGAGACAACATCAGAACCACTTTTGGGCCCTAGGATCTAGCCCTCCTGGACCCAGAGAGGGATATCTCCAAATAGAGCAAAGAATGATATGTCTTTGAAGCTCAAAACGAGATGTTAGGCTAGTTATGAAGCACAGAGGGGGGTTTTAAAATGATTTGGTTGGTTGGTTGTTGGGTTGAGTCATGAGATCATAGGCTGAGAAAGTAATGGGAGAGAAGAAACAAAGCAGCAGGATGTTTCAACAAAGGGGATAGGCCGGGACAGTGCCATCCATTGGGCTATGGAGTCATGAAAGGAAATTACTTGCATCCACTAGCTAAGGCTTCCAAAGGGCAAGTCATCTAATACTAAAGGATCTTTTTAGATAGATGATGGGATGGAACATTAAGGGGAGAAGGTGAAGAAGGAAAGACAACCAAATTTCTGCCTATAGATCAGGTCAGAGGTCATTTAACTCCGGACCTGCTAGGACATACTCAAAGGCAGCTCTCGAAGAGGGACAAAGGGGCTGCTTATAGATCGGACCAGAGGTCATTTAACTCCAGGTTTGCTTTAGCAACTCCAAGGGAGAACAGAGATAAATTTGACAAAGAAACACCCAAGCAGCAAACCCCCAAGTTCATACATCAGCCAGCAGGCAATAACATCCACTGCGCTGGTTAAACCACATGAATTCACTCTTAGATAACACATAAAGCAGAAAACATTAAAGATAGGGGAGCAGGAAACATAGGGCACCTAACAAGGGTGAATCCTATGTTATACTTCTGTTGCCTACCATAAGAACATGAAACAGTATGAAAATGTAATAAACAGAGTTAGGAAACATTCACCAATAGTAATAGACCAGGATCCTGTGAAATGTGATTTGATTAATTGAAGCAAAACCAGTCATGTACACTATAGCTCAATGGCTAATACAATCCAAACTTTCTTCTCCCAGCCTATTACATGCAAACTACTCTGTAACTCCCTCCCAAGACTGTTCTAATAGTCAAGCTGAATCCCTCTAACAGCAATAGCTGAACAACTGAACAACAACAACCTTTACAGTTCGTTCTTGGGAGTTCCTATAGGAGAATGAATAAAACAGAAGTAGATACAAATTAAATGAGCCTCATTAAGACAACAAGGTGGAAGTGTTCACGCCCATGCTGCTTAATGGCAATATTTAGCGCTGTGTGTACTCTGTCATCTGCTCTGGGAGACTCTGTCAGGCCAAGATTGACCTCTGATATGTTCTTTAAATCCTGACAGCGTCTGGAGCTTTGTGCTGCCTTCTGGAATAAATGACATGGATAAAAGTCTGCAGGTCTTCTCCATACCTCAATAACTATTGCTCAGAGACTTCTTAAAGAAGCCTTTGTCCGTAACCTTCGTTTAATGGCTTGAGGAGGCATGGAGTGCACTATGAGAATGGTGTACGTTTGGAGAAAAAGTTCTGCTGACATTAAACACAGATAAGGCTGTTGCGTGTGCTTAAGTCTTCAAACTGAGCCTTAATCCTTTGAATTTTGGGGTCAAAAATTTTAAATCTCCAATTTCAGGCTCAAATCCCTTAAATCCATCTCTGCTATCCCATTCAGCCACTAAATTGGCCCCTTTTTGACCCATGCATAATGAAATAACTCATCACAAAACTCGGGCAGTGGCGGAGAAATGTCGTGGAGGCTAGGGGAGTGGTGGCAGAGCAGTGAAAATAGCGGAAATGATGAACAAGTAGCGGAGGGGATGGTTAATAGAGTAAAAACCCAAAGATTAAAAATTTGGGAGAAATACAAAGGAAATGGAAGAAATGTAATGAAATAGACGGGAAAGATCATGCGAGGTGGGACCAGGTACAAAAATTGCAATCGCAATCGGAGATCGGAGTGGGTGGCAATCGCAACACACATTTCAAAAGTTTCGATTGTGATTGGGAATGGGGACGTGATTGAGCGCTAACCGTTGATCTCGAGTCCAGATCAATGGCAGGGAATGCAATCGAAGGGGTAGTGCGATCGGTGGATCGGGAGATACATTGCAATTGCGATCGGAGGTCGAGCGTGACTGAGCGCTGACCATTGGATCAGCAGGGAGATGGACGGCTAGGATTTGATCGGAGCAATCGCAATCGGGGGGCGCGACAGAGGGGATGCAATTGAGCGCTGATCGTTGGATCAGCTGGGAGATGGACGGCTAGGATTTAATCGGGAGATTGCGATCGGGGCGGCACCACTAGGAGTTACGATTGCGATCGGACGAGGGTTGCGATTAGCACTCCACCGTCAGATCTGAACAACAGATCGACAGCGTATAACATATCGCGGGGCTTAATGTAATAAACCGATCGCATCGGACTTTTTCAACGTAACAAAGGAATTCGCCCCTCCGATGACCTCCGATTGCGATTGGAGCTTAGGACTTAAGTGCTTGGTCCTAGCGCAAGGGCATGTGTGGGAAGTGGTTAAGGGGTTTGTGGTAAGGCGCTAAGCCTTATAATAAGGTCAAAAGTGGGTTTTTAACCCATTTCAATGGAATTTGAAAGTTAGAAAGGGGAACGATAGAGGAAGAAGGGGGGGAAATGGCCAACAAAGACTAGGGGGAGAATCTAAAGGGGATTTTGGGGAGATTTAGGAGGTGAGAAGGGAAAAAGAGGGGAGAGGAAATAGAAGCTAAGTGAGGGTGAAATAAGAGGGGAAAGGAAGGCCTTTGGGCATTTCTTCATAACAGAGAGGCTTTATGATGGAAATCAGCAGAGGGGGTTTCACCAAAGGACAAAAGGCAACAAGGAGGCTTCAAGGATGATGTGTTTTTAGGGGAATGCATTCCTTGAAGGCTCAACAACAATTTAGCCCCCCATTTTCTTGTCAAAAAATTTATGGGGGGGCTACCATCCCAAACCAGGAAATTCGTTTTCCTGATGATCCGCCCCTAAGGCAAGAAGAAGACTGTGTCCACGACCTCCAGACAGGGCTCCTCTACACGACAACAACAAATGGACAAGGTTGTGGAGGAGTACAAGGACATCTTCACCTCACCCACAGGGTTTCCTCTACACTGTCAGGTCAAGCACCCGATTGATCTGACCCCAGGTGCGCCGCTGCCCAATGGACCGATCTATCGATGCTCTGGAGAACGATGAGATCAAGAGGCAGATTCAGGAGCTACTGCAAAAAGGTCACATCCGACCAAGTTCATCGCCCTGTGGGATCCCGATCGTGTTGGTAAAGAAGAAGGATGGGACATGGAGACTCTGTATTGACTATCGGGCGCTGAACAAGATCACTATCTGGAATAGGTACCCGATCCCACGGATTGATGACCTTCTGGACCAAATCAAAGGGGCGAAATATTTTAGCAAGATCGACTTGAAGTCTGGGTATTACCAGGTACCAATTGAACCCTCCGATGTGTGGAAGACTGCCTTCAAAGCTAAGGAAGGCCTTTTCGAATGGTTGGTCATGCCTTTCGGGTTGACAAATGCTCCCGCAACCTTCATGAGGTTGATGGACGACATCTTGCGGCCATTCACCAACTCATTTGTAGTGGTGTACTTGGATGACATTCTGATCTTCAGCTAGACTTGGGAAAAGCACCTCCAACACATCCAACAAATCCTCCAAACACTGCGGCAACACAATTTGTGTGCCAATTTGGAGAAGTGCACTTTTGGCATGACCCAGGTTCAATATCTGGGATACATTATTGATGAAAAGGGGGTGCATGTGGATCCAACCAAGATCCAAGTCATTCGGGATTGGCCAGCCCCAACCATTATAACATAGCTTCGCAGCTTTTTGGGTCTTGCTAATTTCGTAGGTTCGTGTTGGGATTCTCTCATATCATTTGGCCCTTGAGTCAAGTCATCAAGGGAGGAGCGAGAGCAAAATTCTTTTGGTCGGAATCTCAACAGAAGGCGTTTAAAGAATTGAAAAATCGCCTCTGTTCTGCCCCAGTGCTCACATTACCAGACTTGCAACAGCCATTTGAGATCAAGATAGATGCCTTTGACTATGTTATTGGGGCGATTCTTACTCAACAGGGACATCCAGTGGCATATCACAATGAGACATTGTCTGACACAGTTCACAGGTATCCCACTTATGACAAAGAAATGTATTCCATTGTGCAAGCTTGTCAACAATGGAAGCATTACATTTTGGGGAAGGAAACAATCATCCACACAGACCACCGGCCCCTGCAGTTCATCCAGACACAAGGGAAGTTGCAGAACGATCGCCATCAGAAGTGGTCCACATATCTGCAACAGTTTCATTTGAACATCAAGTACAAGAAGGGTAGCACCAATAATGTTGCAGACTGTCTCAGCCGACCACCGATCATGGTGCTCACCACCGTTCTCAACTCTTGTGGGCACGAGACTTCTGATTGGCCGCTTCTCTATGAGAGTGACCCATAATTCGGCCACACATACAAAGAACTCTTGGGGTGTAGGCAAGTTCCAAATTTTTACCTCCAAGATGCACTTTTATGTCACCTGGGACACCTTTGTGTTCCTTCAAGCGAGCGTGCCAAGATGATATGGGAAGCACACTATAGTAAAGTCGCTGGGCATTTCGGGGTCGAGAAAACAGTAGCAGTACTACAAAAGTATTTCTATTGGTAGAACCTTCAAAAGGATGTTGGGAATCACATCAGATCCTGCACTTCTTGTGCCATTTCCAAATCGACCATCAAGAAACAAGGCCTATATACTCCGCTAACTACCCCTATTCGACCTTGGGAATCCATCTTCATGGATTACATGTCAAGCCTGCCTTCTACTAAGCATGGAAATGACTGTGTTTTCGTGGTCGTCGACAGATTCTCGAAGATGGCCATTATGGTGGCCTGCAAGAAGAATATCACAGCAGAAGCCACTGCTAAACTCTTCTTTGAATGAGTGTGGGTGCACTTTGGGATCCCACAGTATATCATATCAGATCGAGATAGTAGGTTCCTCAGCACATTTTTGTCCAGCCTCTGGTCAATGCTGGACACCAAGCTCACCAAGTCCACAGCTTTCAATCCCCAAATAGATGTCTAGATAGAGGTCGTCAACAGAATGATTGTACACATTATGCGCATGTACAATTCCAAGCATCCACGCACATGGGACAAGAGCCTTCCCTATGTACAACATAGTTATAACTGAGCTCTCCACATCTCAATCGCTACAGTCTCCTTAGATGGGCTTGGGATCTAACCACTATGTGCCATTGACATAACCATACATTTATGGCATACTTCAGTTTCCCCGATTCCAAATATGCCCAATGTGGTTGAAAAGCAACATCTTCATCGAAATATGTATTCAACACATCTGCCAACAGGTTCATGACATATTGGATAGAGCTAATGCTAAGTACAAGCAACGCCATGATCAACATCAGGTGCCACACAACTTCTAGGTGGGCAACAAAGTGTGGCTACATTTGCAGAAGGAGCGCCTCACTGCTCACCACAAGTCACTCGCCCGATACCTATACACCATTACCAAGGCCAGGAACAATGCCTCCGAGCTCAGTATTCCACCATTCCTTGGTCTGCACCCAGTATTCAATGTGGACCGCCTTCATCCTTACTTCCCACCTCTACTGGACACCTCTGACATTGCAGAACAACTCACACCAATAGAGTTAAACCCATACTGCATCAAACAGGCCACCACATATTGTATCATGGACATGCAAATCAAGAGCACTCGCCAACAGAAGATCCAATTGTATCGGGTTGTCAAAGCTGGCCAACTCCTGCACCAAGGAAAGTGGTTCACCAGGGACCAAGTTCAGCAGAAATTTCCTCATCTCATGGAGGAACTTAACGCAATGAGGACAATTACTTCCTAAGGGGGGAGGAATGATCCAGGTGGATATTGGTGGTCACCCACCTATTCCACTTGGGTCCCCACCATTGTCTCTTTCAGTTTTTTAGTTTTGGCACAACTTACTATTTTTAGCAGTTTTTTGGGTCCTGAACTTCCGGAGCCGTTTTGAGGCCCTAAATGACGTTTTTTTGGGAAAATGGGGAGCAAAATTTGTCCATGGACCCATGTATTCCTCGGATAGATCTTTCTAACGAGGTATGGTACGCGTCAAACGAAGATCGTATGCCAAAGTTACATCCCCGAGAAGTTGAAACACCAATTTACCCAAACGGGGCCCATAGTTTTGGTGCTTCATCTCCTAGGGTTAGGGTTTTGGCTGTTTAGGATTTCCCATTGTTTCTAAATAATAAATAGGCCCTAGAGCCTCATTGTAACTCATTTCAAAGGCCTGTAGCCACCACATCTCTTCTCAGAGATAGCTACCAAGACTCCTAGCTAGTTTATTTCCATTCTATCTATACAAATTCTCTACTTTTGATATTAATGAAATGAAGTGATTTTTCCGCTATATCTTTGTATTAATGGTTATATGTTTATTCTGTTGCGTTCTTGCATAAATCCGGATCAAAGTAACTTATCAAAAAACTTTTTATAAAAAGAACCTTGAGAAAGAGACTTGAGCCCGCAACCTCTATTCTCATAAAGTAACTTTACACCAAGTGAGCTAGCAAAACGATTCTGTAATTGTTTGAAAGGAGGAACAATTTTTTTTTATTAGTTTTTTAATTTTTTTTTCACTTCGATGTGCGTGCTTTTTCTGCAAAAAAAAAACTCCAAATTTGTGCAAAAAAAAAAATACAAGCCTTATAGCAGAATGTTGGATTTCCGATTAGTCTTATTGACAACTATCATTTTTCCCGCTATTTCGAATTTCCTGAGATCACACAAAGACACAGGGAAAGAGCATACGTAGCAAAAAAAATCTCGTCTTCCTGTTTCTAATTTTTCTGAGAGCAAAGAGCATACACAGAGAAGAGGGTATAGATCCGGTAATAAAAAAAATATAAACCAAAATAAAAAGAGGGAACCGAAATAAAAAAAAGGATTACTAAATATAACTGTAAAAAAGATATGTTATACCTCTAGATTTAAAATGACATAACTTGGGCAACTGGAAACCTTTCGCATGAAACAAAAGGGGTTCCTCACTGTAATAGACGCTCTGACACAAAAAAGTATTTATCCCGCTCGAAAGTGGTCAAAAATAGTAGATATGGAAAACAACAGTCGCATGCAATCAAACCTGCTTCGGATTTGGATCAGCAACGAATTTCGCTGTAAAAATGGCTCTGATGCCATGTAGGAATTTACAGGGTAAGTTCCTTAGATCAAACACCAAATGCCACCACTCACAAATAGATCACAAATCATTACACCGGTATTTGACGTAGTTAAAACCCTCGAAGAGGGAAAGAGTCCACGGCCTGAGCCAACGCGATCACTTTAGGCAATTTATTACTATAAAGAAAGAAAATTTACATAAGCTTCTCTCATAAACGGTTACCAGAAAAATGACCCTCCACACTCTTTAAATAGTTCTCATGGACCAATCAAGTGTTAAGCCATAGATCAAGTGTCGGTAATACCGAGGAGAGAGTGAGCCATCGGATGACTACATATCGTGACCGTTGGATTATAAGTTACAAATATACATAGTAAAGAAACACACTTTACCTAACTCTATGCTAGACCAAGTTATACTTAACTATTTCCTATGTGTCGGAATATCCTAACATCCCCCCTTAAGAACAACTTGGGATAGGATTTAAGGATTTACAAAGGTGACACAAAACGAGACTATTTCATATGTGTTGAAATATCCTAACAATAGCAACATGCTCATAACATGTGATTAATCAAATATTCAACAGTAAATATACGACATAATAGACACCAATGCTCAAACACCAAATATATGACATAATCACACATTCAAGTTCAAAGTAGATGACATAACCAAACTCATGCCTTAATGTATCTCAGGGTTTGTTATCTTGTCTTCACAATCAATCTAGATTAGCACGATATAACTTCACAACATATCAACAAAATCATAAAATAGGTCATGATATCCATAACAATATCTAGCTAACATGTTCACACCCTAAACTCATAAACAAGTGTCATTCATGCATACAATCACATATGCACAATCATTCTAGACATAATACAACACACAAGCACAACCAGTATCTGACCTAGCCTAAATAAGCAATGCATGTAAAATATGTAAGAAAGTGTGCACGAATAATACACAAGCAAGAACAACACATAACCAGTCATACACTCATGACAACATGTTGACAACAACACCATCAGCCCTTCCATGGCAACACCACTTCCACCATGGCCAACACAACATGGATGTAACAAGCACATACACCCTAGGTGTTATCACCAAATTGATCTTGATTGGTTTCTCATCAATAAACTGAATGTGACTCTTTCAAACCACTTCTAACTAAAAATTAGCCTCTTCAATTTGAGAGGGCTCTCTCAAAGGGCGTTTATGATTTTGAATAAGGATAGTACTAGATGGCTAACTCAATGAAATTGTAACTTGTTTTTGTATGATTACAGGTTGAAAAATGAGTCTTGCTACCATTGGTCTTATGGATTCAACAATCAGTAATCTTAGTGGCAATGGTTCTTCACATGGAAGTTGAGGCAGATAGAGGTTTTTAACAGAGATAATTCACACACATAACATAGGAAAACACATTCATTTCACCACTAAAGGAAGTTAGAGCATAATATTTTGAATTCTAAGTAATTAGAGATGAAATCTACTACAAGTGATTAAAAATAAAGATTCAGATCAATAACACATCAAAAACCTCATGAGAATATCAAGTCTGGAAGTAGAATGTCACTTTGCATTACTAAAATTGGTCAAGAAACATACAAGCAACAATTTGGTGCAATATTCTCCAACCCTTTGCTTCTTCGATGTTTTGTCTATAAATAGACATTCTTTACAATATGGATGATCTGCCTGATGGCTAGATCCTCGAACTCTACTCTGACACCTATCATAACTGAAATCACTAACTTAAAATAGAAAACTGACAGTTATCTTTAAAGAAAACAAAATCCTAATAGGACTCTATCTCATATTTATTGCACTCCTTTATCCTATTAGTGAAACAATTACATAATGATTACATCATTAATTTCACATGCTCAACTGACAGAGGACCCTAGTTCATCACCACTTTACACCTTTAAAGCACTCCTAGATTTGTGGAACATAATCCTGCTTTTTAGGAATAGATGACCTTCATCTTTAACGTTGATTTGACTGATGAGATGGTTGTATAGTACTCTCTTTGAGTCATGAATATCTGCTAATAGGGTCCATTAACATGCTGGAGGTCTCCAACTAGCAAAAAATGTTGTTAAGATGTTCAAAATCCTTCAACAATTGCTCGCTACGAAAACAGGGCAGTTTCGTAGTGAGTTTTAGTAGCATGGGAAAAATGGCTTTTCCATCAATCTACTTGACTTCTTTGTTGTTCCAACACCTTCATCATGTCATGATAGCTTGCAACCATCGATATTACTCCTTAAAACATGCAAAAATGGATTTTAAATGCAAAAAAGAACCTACAGGAATTTTCGTAGCATATTTCTGGCTTCAAGCCTGAGGTACGCTATGAAAATGTGTAAAAAACTAGAAAATGTTGTTTTCAAGATGGTCTTCAAAAACTGTTCTCCACCTGCAAAATTTGAGTTATATGCATGTTATGAACCTCCTAAAACATATTCGATCTCGACTTATTACTCTTGTAGTGTTTCCTCCTCATTTACAATCATTTGACTAATAGGCTCTTCTACCATTGTCATCTTCAATCCTTTCTTTTCCAATTCCACATGAATCAAATCCAATTGCTCGTAAAGATCTTGCACTTTGTCCTTTAATGCCCTGTTCTTGGATTGCAAGTGCAATTTCATCCTCCTAACATGATTAACCTCCTCTCTCAGTGGTCGATTCCATTTAAGCAATGTCTCTACATTTTCCAAGGTCTTTGAAACACTTATGACTTGTTCTTCCCATATTTCCTTCATTTTTTCAAAATGAACCTTCTGAACTTTGTGTTTCTTTGCCTCTTGCTTCAAAACTGAAATTTCCTTACCTGCCTCCTTCAACTGCTCTTTAAGGGTTTCAATTTCTGATTTTTCAATAACTTTCTCTTCACCCTTTCTTTTTTTGATAACCAGTTCTTCTTTTGCATGCGAAGACAAATCTATGATGCTTGGTGGCTGGGTAGCAACTTCATTTATTTTCTCAATCTCTTTGCTACTTTCCATGAATTTTCTTGCATGCCTAGTCATTAGCTTCCTAGGTTGAAAAATCAAACCAACATCATCACCTGCAACTCTAGATTTTTAGCAGTCTTACCCTTTTTTAGCTTTCTTCCTCCATCTTCAATGTCTTTAGCTTGGACAATGGGAGTTTCTTCAATGTCAATTGCATGTAGGATATCTTCCAAGTTTCCTTTAGCCACTGTCTAGCTCCTAGTGACTCTTTTGCTACCTTGTTTGCTAACTGTCTACTTCTGTTTGGCAGGTGTTTTTTTAGGTGTGTCATGTAGAAATTTATTAATACTGATGTATTACCAAATTCTCCTGATCTAACAAATTAATATTTTGTTAAATACAAAATCCTTCCACTGTTAATCTTATGGAAATTAAATCTCAATTGCAAACACATGTGAAGAAAATCAATCGCACATAAACACAGTTGTTTAACGGGAAAGCTTCAAGCTAAAAACCCCAACTATCATATAGTATGTATATCAATGGATCATGTAATAATCTCATACAAATTTTACTACATCAAGCTCTCATTACAATCAACAATTATTACACACTGTCATGCATAAATTTTCATATCTATGCATTAATTTCTTGTCTCCTAACAACCTGCCTCCACTGCACAATCGATGTTGAAGAAGACCCCTGAATGAATTCGAATTGGCCTTGACTTGACTGCAAAATCCTCATTGGCAACTCCAATGTGTGTCAGATGCATTGAATGCATCACTATAGTCACAACGGATAGTCCATCTCACCTTTTCATCTATCTCTCCACTGGGTCTCCACTGGAACTGACATGCAAGTAGTTAACTGTTGTATTTTTTCAGTTGTTAGTGAGTTATTAGTTGTGAATTAATTTACTAATTAATTCACTAAACTCTCACTAGTGTATCTTTCAGTTAGACTAGATAACAACTCCTATAGCTACTCTTCCAACTCTGTCATAACTTTGCCACTTCAGTTCTAACTGAGTCCTCCATGCATGAGCCACCAATAACCCTAGGAATTGCATCATTTGGGGAATTTTGAGGTCTAAAATGGGCCTCCTAAGGCAATTATAAAATAATAGTGGAAAAAATCTAATAAGATTTGATGACATCATCAAATTTTAGAGGGAAAAATGGAAAAACTACTTTTTCAACTCATATTTTCAACTTATATCCCAAATTTTTTACTCAAATTTCGAGCAGGAGTACTCGTTGGATGTGAAATTTAATTCCCCATCCAAGGAGTACCCATGTTGCATACTTTCGATGGGTCCTACTACATGAAAAATGAGAAATACATAAAAAAATGTGATTACAATCACGTTTTTTTTATGTATTTCTCATTTTTCATGTAGTAGAGTTCATCGAAAGTATGCAACATGGGTACTCCTTGGATGAGGAATCCCAAGCATCCTCAAACTCTCAGCAGTGCAGGAGAGAAATGCGACTTGATTTATTATTTTATTATTTTTTAATATTTTTACCCTTTTATTTAAAAAATGGTGAATCATCCCCCATGGTTGACATCATCATCTTGAATCCTATTGGTTGTTATAAAGTTTATTTTTGTTGTACATTTCTCTTAGGAGGCCCATTTTAGACCTCAAAATTCCCCTAATGAATTCATTCAGCCCACTGATTTGCCAAATCTGTTCACTCAAATAAAGTGCTCCAAGAGAATAAGTTGATATTTATTGTCGGATTATTATTAAGGGCTAATAATAATCGACATGCACCTATTTTTAGATTGATGATCTATAAATAGGCTTCGCCCAATATTCAAAAAATAGAAGTTCATCTATTTTTCACATTTGACCAACCATCTATAAATAGCATCCTGCAACTTATATAATATGCTCACCATGTCTAAAAATAGGCATACACCTAAAAATAGCCTGCTGGCCCCACTTAGTGAAGGTGCTTACTTTTCACAAAGCTCATCATCTTGTTGAATCTCAACACTCCCTCTCAAGAAGATAGGGATTATCCTTCACCCTGATCCTGCCTCTATGGTATTCGAATTTTCTCCTACTGAGCGCCTTCATCAGAATATCTACATCTTGATCTTCCGTAGGAATGTACTGAAGCAACATGATCTTTCGTTGCACACAATCTCTGATATGATGATACTGGATATAAATATGTTTAGATCTATCATCAAACACAGGATTAATCGAGAGTTTAATGCAACTCTGATTATCACAATGTATCACTGTAGGATCTAAATGAGAGCTGAACAAACCACCCAGGATCTTCCTCATCCAAATAGCCTCTCATGCAGCTTGACTTGCTGCCATGTATTCTGCTTCCACTAAACTGAGTGCCATGGATCTTTGTTTCCGGCTGTACCAAGAAACTGTCGTAGATACGATACTAAAAATCCCACCTGATGTGTTATTTATCTATGTTGGGTTGCCTGCCCAATCTATATCCGTGAAGCCATGCAACTTCACCTCATCCGTCTGTCTATACCATAAGCCATACTCATATGTGCCCTTGAGATACCTCAAGACATGCTTTCCTACCTTCCAAAAGAGCTTGGTAGGCTTAACCATCGCTTGAGAAATTTGGTTCACCACATAGCATATGTCCGGTCTTGTATTTACTAAATACATGAGCGAACCCACCAACTGTTGATAAACAGTGGCATCCACTACCTCTGCTGATGTAGCATCCTCATTCCTCCAATTTCCTAGAAGAGGAGTATCCATGGGCTTGCATTCCTCCATGCAAAACTTATCAACTATCTCCCGAGCATACTTTCCTTGAGACACAAACATTTCACCTTCTCGCTGCCATATTTCTAATCCAAGGAAATAATGAAGGAGGCCCAAATCCTTCATCTCAAACTCCTTTGCAAGATCTGCCTTGCATGAGTGTATCAACTGCTCATCACCCGTTAGTATTAAATCATCAACATAAAGAACAATGATTAAAAGCTTACCCTCCACCACAATTTGGTACAGGATTGCATCCACCTCACTCTTGGTGAAGCCAAGTCCAGTGAAATAGTTGTCAATCCGTGTGTACCAAGCATGTGGTGCTTGCTTCAGCCCATACAGCGCTCTTTTGAGTCTATACACATGTGACTCGCTGCTGAAGATCTCAAATTCTTCAGGCTTCTCAATGTACACCTCTTCCTCAATGATCCCATTAAGGAATGCAGTCTTCAAATCCATCGGATGAATGTGCCAACCCATCTGCGCTGGGAGAGCAAGGATGGTCCTTATGGAATAATACTATGTGACAAGTGCAAAGGTTTCTTCATAATCAATCCCCTTAATCTGTGAGAAGCCCCAGGCAAAAAATCTTGCCTTATACTTCTCAACGCTCCCATAAGCAGCTTGCTTTACCTTGTAGAACCATATTGATCCTACAACTAATTTACCCATCGGCCTTGGAACAATCTCCCAAGCACTGTTTCTGACAATAGAGTCATACTCCTCCACCATGGCATCTACCCATGTGGGCTCCTATGTTGCTTCTTCAAAAGAAGATGGCTCTGTCACGACACACTTGCTCATAAGAGCCATGTATCCATTAAATCGGTCAGGTGACTATCTCTGTCTGCGCTGTGATGTAGGGACTTCTACATTCTGTGTCACATCAAGCTTCAGTCTCTCAGCTTGTGTGGTATGCTTTCTGCCTATTATAATGTTTGGTTTTGCATGAGGGGACTCCTCCACCCCATGAATCTCCTCCTGTGGTTGATCCACATCTAGAGGCTCATCTTTGGGAAGAAGAAGTTCCTCCTCCGCATGCAAGTGTAGCTCCATCTCAAGCGACAACTTCATGGCTTTCACCTCATTGAATTTTATATCCCATCGCACCACAGTCATTCGAATATTTGGAAAATACACATGATAATTATGGGGTGTTTCTATGTACCCCACAAATATCCCAAATTTTGCAGTCAGCTCCAGCTTCTTCTTGGCGTCCTTTGTCACATGAATGTAAATAGATGAGCCAAAATGTTTCAAATGAGAAATATCAGGCTTCTTACCAGTAAAATCTTCTTCAAGTGTACTCATGCCAAGTACTCTATGAGGACAACGGTTTTGCACATAAACCACAGTGTTGCATGCTTCTGCCCACAAGTGCATCGGTAGGCCCTAGTCATGCAACATAGCTCGTGTAGCACCCATGATCGTTCTGTTCTTCCTCTCAGTGACCCCATTCTGTTGTGGGTCATGAGGGGCTATGAGTTCTCTTCTAATTCCTTCTTTTCTACAGAAGTCTTTGAATTCGTTCGAGATATATTCACCACCATTATCGCTCCACAGAGCCTTCACTTGCTTCCTCGACTCCTTATCCACCAATTCTTTAAACTCACAGAACTTTGAGAATTTTTTGCTCTTCTTCTGCATAAAGAAGATCCAACATCTACGAGAATATTCATCAACAAAAATAACATAATACCTGTGTTTTTTTGTTGAAGCAACCGAGAAAGGTCCACACACGTCTGTGTGAATTCTCTTCAGGATCACCAAAGCAAGATTCTCCTTCTCATGAAAGGTTTTATTCACAAACTTACCCATAATACATCCCTTGCACTGATCTAACTGCACAAGAGTACCCTTGGGAATTCCAGTAGAATTCTGCTGCAAAATTTTCAAGGCGCCATGGTGAAGATGGTCGAATATCCTGTGCCATAATTCGCCCTCATCCCAGCTCACCACTTCTTCTTCTTTTCCCATCATTGCAATGAAACCATCTACCTCTAGCTTGTAGATATTCTTAACTTGAATCCCTATCCTCTTGGCTTGACCCATTGTTTTATGTCGCAGGAAATCTTTTCCCTCGCTGAAAACAACATCATAACATTTTTCCTCCAACATAGCGACTGAGACCAAGTTCTTCTTCATACCTGGAACATGCATAACATCTTTCAACAGAAATGGTTTACCTCACTCCCTCTCAAAGGTAATGGTTCCAATGTCGATCGCACTGTATCTACCATCGTCGTCCATCTCTATATGCATTTGGAAATTCTTCTCCTCCAAGTCACTAAACAACTCCTTGTCTCCCGTCATATGGAAGGAAGCACAACTATCAAGATACCACACCGATCCCATTGCGCTTGAAACCAAGCATGAGATCAAAGATAAATCTAGTTCAAATTGCATAGATAAGGCCTCTCCAACTACAGCTCCAGTAGCCTTCTTGTTCTTCTTTTTTTGTGGGCAGTTAGTGACGAGATGCCCATGTTTGTGATAGTGAAAACACTTCACCTTGGACAAATCCAGCTTCTTGCCTTTAGCGTCGGATTTTAGATGGAATTTCTTCCCCTTCCCTTTCCTTGCTTTGGCAACCAAAGAGAAATTCTCTTCATCATCATTCTTTGATGAAGAGCCATCCCTGGTATTCCACCGTATCTCCTCTTGCACAACATCCGACCAAAGTCGCTCCCAATCCGGCAGTTTCTCCCATCCATTGACAGAGTCTTTGTAGCTATACCAACTCTTCGGAAGCCCAAGGAGAGCCAAGCTCACCAATTCATCATCCACAACCGTAATCCCCACACTTCCCAACTCATCTCTATATTGGAAAAACTTCATGAGATATTTTGGAATATTGTCGTCCTTCTCCATTTTGATTTTTCTGAGCTTATCTTTCAGCACCAACTTCCTATGGTCGCTGCTGCTTTGGAAAATATCTATCAAAGCCTTCCACATTGCAAATGGAGTGGATTTCCCATGAAGGCTTGACACAATATGGTATTTCACACCTTCCAACAGAATTCTTCTTGTCTTCGCTACCTTCTTTTGCCATGCGTTAAGTAATGCAGCATCACTAGAATTAAGCTTAGGAACATCGCTATCGATGAACTCCTTCATTCCATTATCTTCAAGCACCGCCTCCATCCTATCCTTACAGGTTATGTAAATCGAGCTACCCTCAAGGGCATACTCCAATCGCAACCCATTGAAAGAAATTTCAATGAATACTAAACTATCGCACCAAGAAATTTCTGCAGCAAATTTGAATTGTCCACCAGCACAAAACTCAGCACCTCTTCACAATTGCAATCTCCAGTGATTAACACTGCTTCAATACCATGTAGAAATTTATTAATACTGATGTATTACCAGATTCTCATGATCTAACAAATTAATATTATGTTAAATACAGAATCCTTCCACTATTAATCTTGTGGAAATTAAATCTCCATTGCAAACATGTGAATAAAATCAATCACACATAAACACAGTTATTTAATGGGAAAGCTTCAAGCTAAAACCCCCAACTATCATATATTATGTATATCAATGGATCATGTAATAATCTCATACAAATCTTAGTACATCAAGCTCTCAGTACAATCAACAATCATTACACACTATCATGCAGAAATTTTCATATCTATGCACCAATTTCGTGCCTCCTGGCAGCCTGCCTCCATTGCACAATCCCTGCTAAATAAGACCACTCAATGAATTTGAATTGGCCTTGCCTTGAATGCGCAATCCTCATTGGAAACTCCAATGTGTGTCAGATGCATTGAATGCATCACTATAGTCACAACGGATAGTCCATCTCACCCTTTCACCTATCTCTCCATTGGGCCTCCACTAAAACTGACATGCAAGTAGTTAATTGTTGTATTTGTTCATTTGTTAGTGAGTTATTAGTTATGAATTAATTTACTAATTAATTCACTAAACTCTCACTAGTGTATATGTTATCAAAAAATCAAGCCTGATAGGCTTCCAATCAGACCAATCTCATGTAACTGTTTCAAACCAATCTTTTGATTGAGGCTTAGCCTCCTCAACTTGAGAGGGCTCTCTCAAGGGTTAATGATTTTTGATAGAAATATATATGGCTAACTCTATGTGGGTTAAAAAGCAAATAAACATAGATATTGGTTGTAAATCACATTAGAAAGTGCACATTCAGCTTATGGAGTCAAAATAGCTTCAATAAAACCAAACAATCTACTTAGCATGGAAGTCAAGGCGTATCAAAGTTCTAATCCAGAGATACACATGTGAAACTATAAAACACATAGTCAGTTTGTCTATGAAGGAAGTCAGAGCATCAATGATGAATTCTGAGTAGCATAAGCAAACACCATTGCAATAGGTGATTAGGTGATCATGTCCTAAGTTGAAAAAATGCTCAAATTTGGAATTGCTCAAAATTGGTTGAAAGCAGAACGACCGGATAGGCCTCGTTGATACGATCCTGGCACCGTGATCGACACTCAAATCTGACACTGTATGTGAAAGTTATGCAGGTTTGAAGTTTACAATTTCCTTCAAAATTTAGTTTAACCGGGGTTGAATTTTGACTTTGACACATATTTTAAAAATAATATTTCAAGAATATTCCTTGGAATATACCCTACAGGCCTATCACATTATGACAAGTGGAAAGCGATGTTTGCACAATGGGTTGAGTTGTTCGTTTTTGGACCAATCATTGGGCACCACGTGGCCTGCCCAGAGGATGCCATGTGGCCCCAGGCCGGAGGTGAAATATATATTAAAAATTTTGGTTCGTTACAGGTTTCAATCGCGGGTCAGATGGATGGCAGCCCCAAGGCCCGACCGCCTGGGCTCGTTGTGGTTCTTACCAACCATAGGGCCACGATTTTATTTATGTTTTCATAAGAAAATTGCGGGCGACAAAAGGGGGCTAGCCCCTGCATTCAAACGACCATCTGTTGGAGTCCAGGGGCTAAACACCAGCCCGAAAGTTATGGCGGCGGTTAGCACCCATCCATGTGGCCACGATGCAACAACTTTATGTCACAATAAATGGTCTTCAAACATTTTCCGTCGGCGGGTCTGGACGGTCCATGTGACCGCCAACCCATCACTTTTATTGCCAAGGTTAACTAACCGTCAAACTTGGAGGAGCACGCCATTTTTGGCAGCTTTGCCAAAAATGTCCGAGTTAACTCCAGTTTGCCAATTTTGGTGGAGTTTTTTTAGGCCAGACTGGACAAATGTTGTTTTGGTCATAACTTCTCCATTACTGAACCTTTTTGGACGAAATTTTAGTCAATTTCGACTATTCTCGGCATTCTGGAGCCATTGGAATAGGTTACAAAGCCAAAAGAGTTGATCTTAAGGTAATTTTTCTTTAGTGAATCTTGGAGAGCCATCAGGGCCTAGAGGGTGTTGGAGTTGTATTGGGCTATGTTTAACCATTTGAGGTGAAAAAAAGTCAATTTATATTGATTTCTTCATTTTGAATTCATTTTTATAGCTGGTTTGGTCTGTTTAGGCCTTATTTTCACTGTATTACCAATTTTAGCATCATAATATATCAAGGACATGCCCATTGGGAGCCTTGGACTCGGTAGATGTAGCCCAGGAGGGGTGAATTGCCTCATCATGTTGTTGTGTGTTTATGGTGAAGTTATTATGTTGTGTTATTCAGATTAAAGTTGTTAAACAGTAAATTAAAACAACACTCCCTCACACTTAAATTCATAAACAGTTACCAAAATCATTTTGTTTCACTTGCAAGACATTACAAACACTTTTCACACTTAATTTAATGCAAATGAATACTTTGAACAATAGTACAAATACTTTCATTTTTAGATCACTTGGTATCAGAGCTCAGGAATAGAGCCTTAGAAGCTAGAGTTTTTACTCAACATTTTTTTTATGCATAGATAAAGTTATGTGTTTGCAAGTTTTCATGCTTACTAGGCTTAATCTCAAGAGAGGTGAAGGAAACTTGGTTAATGCACAAAATAATCCACAACCAAGAAGGGTCAGAGAACCACCTCCAAGAGCCATAGAAGCAGCTTCAAGCATGTCTTCAAGAGAAGGAGAAGCTCTTGAAGAGATGGATCCCAAGGAAGAAAAACGGATATTTCGTAAAGCTTTCTTGGATATGACTGAGATGGTGAGGATCCTCTACCAAGAAAGAAATGATAGGCTTGTTGGGGAAGGGTCTAAAAACCAGAAAGAAAGAGAGGGTTCCTCAGGAGGAAAGAAGAATGATGACAATTAAAAGAAAGGACATGGAGGAAATGGTGATCCACCATCCCCATATTCATCCTATTCCTCTACATCGTCTTCCTCGACTTCGGTAAATCAGTCTCACAGTTATAAAACGACTGGTAAAAGTCCATTTTTAAAGCTTGATGTCAAATTTGAATTGCTTATGTTTAATGGTGAATTCAATGCAGAGAAACTTGACAATTGGATCAGACAATTGGAATTTTGGATTCAAAACCTTCATGATGACGACACCAAGATACAATTAGCCTCGCTGAGAATGGATGGAGCAGCATTGGTATGGTGGGAAACCAAGACCAGGAATGAAATTAAAAAACATGGTAAGATTAATTTATCATGGGCTGAATTTATTACTGCAATCAAGAAGCAATTTTATCCATTAGCTCATTTACAGAAGGCTATAATGAATTGGAAAAACTTTAGATAGCTTAAGGGACAAAATGTGCAAGACTATACCCAAGAGTTTAGGAGAAGAGAACTCTTAATAGGGGTAGACTTACAAATTCAAGATACTTTTCTGAAATATATAGGTGGGTTGCACAGTTACCTTAAACATACTATCTTTATGTTCAATCCTACTAGTCTAGACGAAGTTTGTGTACAAGCTACGCATTTAGAGGCTAGAGGGAAAAACACTTTTGATGAGGGTAGAAACAAGCCTTTCAAAGGGAAGAACAAAGATAAAACCTTTAAGGGAAAAGGCAAAAAGAATGCATCCATCAAACAAGAGGGTGAAAAATTTACATGTAAACATTGTTCAAAAGAGGGCCATGAAGAGAAAATTTGTTGGAAATTACATCCTAAAAAAAGAACTCAGTTTAAAAAAAACGAAGGAAAGAAGAAAATTGCAGCTACTACAACTACACCTCAAGATTTAGGTGATGATTCAGGTAATGAAACCAAAATTGCAGCCATGGGTTTGAAAAGTATGAAGGGAAAGGAAACTGAAACTAAGCCAAGCACTAGTACTTCAAACTGTCATGTACAAGCTCCTAATGAGGAAGAAAGAATTGAATTGTTCCATGTGAGGGTAGTCTCAAAACATACTAAAATTGATACACTGTTTGACAGTGGGTCACAAGAAAATCTCATATCAGAAGACTTAGTCAAACAGCTTAAACTTGAGACCATTCCACATCCAAAGCCTTATCCACTTGGGTGGATATGCAAGGATGCAAACTTACAAGTCTCAAGAAAGTGCATATTGTGATTCGCCATTACTGCACACTTTATTGACACAGTTGAACTTGATGTGGTGCTGCTTGATATATCAGGAATTCATTTGGTAAGTCCTTACTTATTTGACAGAAAAACGATCTTCCATCACCATGAAAATAAGTATCATCTCTTTAAATATGGCAAAGAGTTCATTGTCAGAACACATCGCACGAAGGAAAATATAGCGATGGTAAATGCGAGACAGGTAAAAAGGCTAGTAAATTCTAGTCAGAGTTTTGTACTTCTTATGGTTAAGCCCAAGGTTGATTTGAATCATGAGACATTTGAAAATTGTAATTCCAAGCTTAAATCATATTTATATGATGTATTTGATGCACATCATGAGATGTTTCAGGAACCGACAGGTTTACCTCCTAAACGGGAGATTCAGCATGAAATCCATTTACATCAAGATTGTCCTCTTCCTAACATCGGCATGTACCGCTTGTCTATCATGGAGAATGCTGAAATCAAGAGGCAAATTAAAGACTTGTTGGACAAAGGATTCATAAGACCAAGCACTTCGCCATGTGGGTCACCGATAGTGTTGATTCCAAAGAAATATGGAACTTGGCGCATGTGTGTGGACTTCAGGGCATTGAACAAAATAATGGTAAAGAATCGTTACCCACTTCCAAGGATAGATGATTTGTTGGATCAGCTGAAAGATGCTAAATATTTCAATAATTTAGAATTACGTAGTGGTTATCATCAAGTTAGAATTGCAGAAAGTGACATTTGGAAGACAAAATTTAAAACCAAACAGGTACTCTTTGAGTGGCTTGTTATGTCGTTTGGTTTATGCAATGCACCTGCAACTTTCATGTGGGTGATGGATGATGTCTTACGTCCTTTTCTTGATGATTTAGTTATTGTATACTTAGATGACATCTTAATTTTCAGCAAGACTAGAGAAGAGCATGTCATGCATGTTAAGAAAGTACTTGATATTTTGAAGAAAAATCAGTTATTTCTTAAAATGTCAAAGTGTGAATTTGAAAAGACTTCTTTGGTTTATTTGGGACACATAGTAGGAGGAGGTGCTTTGAGAATTGATCCTTCCAAAGTATAAGCCATTTTGAATTGACCTACTCCCAAATCCATTACAGAGGTAAGAAGTTTTTTGGGTGCAACTTAGTATTGGAGGAAGCTTATTTCTAACTTCTCTGCCATAGCAACTCCTATGCATTGCAATGACTAGTGTGAAGCGTGTTTTCCAATGGGGAGGCAAGCAACATAAAGCTTTTGAGTCTTTGAAAGAGAAGATAAGTTCAGCTCCAGTCCTTGCATTACCAGACTTGAGACATCCATTCGAGATTCAGACAGCTGCTAGTGATTACGCCATGGGTACAGTTCTCTTATATCATGGTAAGCCTATCGCATTTCATTCTGAGACATTTAATGGTGTTGTTGTGAATTATCCTACATATGATAAAGATTTGTATGCGTTGGTACAAAGTGTCAAAAAATGGAAACACTATTTTATGGGCAAAGAAACAATTGTTCATACCGACCATCAACCTTTACAGTACTTGCAATCGCAAAGTAAATTGCAGCAGTCACGACATTTTAGATGGATGGGTTTCCTACAACAATTTCACTTGGTAATAAGGTACAAGAAAGGTATTGACAATAAGGTTTTTGATATGCTTTCAAGGCCTATTATTAGTGCTAGTAATTTACTTAATAATTATTCTATTGTACATGAGAGCTACATAGAACAGTATGCATCAGATGTTGATTTTAAGGATGTGTATGCTAACTTGAGTGAAGGGAATCATGTTGAGGAGAATGATTATCATTTGCATAATAATTTGATGTTTCATATGGGAAATTTATGTATACCACAGGGAGAGAGACTAAGCATCATGAGAGAAGATCATTCTTCTCTTATAGCTGGACATTTCGGGGTAAGCAAAATGGTGGCACATTTACAAAGGTATTTTATTGGCCTCGCATGGTAGATAGTGTTTCACGTTTCATTAGAGGTTGTTCATTATGTGCTACAATAAAACCTAGCAATAGGAAGCTTGGTTTATATACGCCATTTCCAGTACCTATTAGACCATGGGAAAGTGTTTCTATGGATTTTGTTGGAGGTCTACCATTATCTAGAAAGCAGCATGATTATCTTTATGTAGTAGTTGATCGTTTCAGCAAGATGTGTATTCTTATGCCATGTAAGAAATCTATAGCTACTGAAAAAACTACTGATTTATATTTTCAACATGTATGGGTTCATTATGGCTTGCCTACTTCTATTGTTAATGACAAGGATTCAAGATTTTTTGGGAATTTTTGGTCCAATTTATGGAAGATGATGGAACACCAAGTTGAAGAAGAGTATTGCTTTCCATCCACAAATAGATGGTCAAAAAGAGGTAGTGAACATAACCATTGTACATATTTTGAGAGGTTATTTCGTAAAGCATCCCAAGCTTTGGGATGAGCACTTTTGCATTACATTCACATGCTTACAACCTAGCCAAGCACTCTTCTACAAATACTTCACCTTTTGAAGCTTGTTTTGGGTATTTTCCCAAGTCACCTTTAGATTTAATTCTCGGTGAAGGATGTGGCCATTGATGGGCATAGTGACATTGACAAAGCTTGCATGTTCATTGGAAAGAATTCAAACTTCATACATCGAAGGTTCAAGAACAACTTGAAAAGTCAAGGCAAGTACAAGGAGAGGCATGATAAGCACATAGTTGATCATAATTTTGAAGAAGGGGATGAGGTATGGCTTCATATTAGTAAGGAAAGAATGCAGAGAAGGTAAAAAGTCGAAGCCTATTCATTATGGTCCATTGAAGATCCTTAAACAAGTTAGGAATAATTTTTTTCGATTAAATTTTCTCTTCATATATGCAAATGTATTTCATTTTGAATGTGGAAAATTTACATTTGTATGAACCTCCTTTAATTGTTGATTATGAAAGTGAAATTCAGCCGCCATCCATAGAGGATTTCTGCCATAATTTTTGGATGAGTTGAAAGAGGATGCTATCCTCATTGCATGGGCACACACTTCAAGGAGGGGAAATGTTATCATGTTCCCAAGCAAGGCTAAAGGCAACAAACCGAGCAAGGAAAAGTGGATTGGAGGTGGGAAAAGGTGGAGGGATTCACTCCCTCATCTTCTTAACAAAATCAAGGCTTTGGGTCCAAAAGCTTCTCAATGGGGAGGTGTGATCAAGTGGATCATGTCCTAAGTTGAAAAATGCTCAAAATTGGAATTGCTCGAATTGGTTGAAACTAGGAATGAACTAGACAGTTCCCTGCCGATACAACTCTAGCACCGTGAACGACACTCAACCGACACCGTATGTGAAAGTTATGCAAGTTTGAAATTTACAATTTCTTCAAAAAATCAACATCTGTGGTTGACCTATGACTTTGAAAATATTAAAAAAAGAATATTTCAAAGAATATTCCTTGGAATATTCTAGGAATATTCCCCATGAGCCAATCACCATCGACAAGTGTCAAGTTTTGGTTAGTGGGAAGGTTGACTTTGGAGTTTGGGGACCAATCGTAGGCTACCACGTGGCAAGCCTGCAGGCTTCTACGTGCCCTAGATCGATGCAATGGTGGGTGTTATAAAATTTATATATATATATTTCCGTAGGAGTTGAACTCCGGCTTCCCCGCCCTTCCGCCAACGCAATGACCCGACCCAATCTAGTCTATAGTGGTTCTTAATATGCATCGTGCCTATGTTTTATTTGAAGTTTGAATGTAGTTCAAACGGCGCAAAGGGGCTAGCCCCCCATATACCATAGAAACAAAGCCTCTAAACCATGGCATTAAGCAACCCCAAAACCTATGGCATAAACGATTATTACTTCGCATGTGACCACACAACATTCACATTTAATGCCACGGCTTTGTGTTATGGCCTCGCTTAACGTTAAACTAGCCGACGGTGCGTATACGTGACCGCCCGAATTTGATATTTAATGCCATATAAACCACGCGGTTATTTTAGAGGCACCTCCAAATTTAGTGGCTTTTGCTAAAAATAGCCTGGGTTAACTCCAGCTTCCCAATTTTGGTGGAGTTTTTTTTAGGTCAAACTGGACAAATGTTGTTTTGGCTATAACTTCTCCATTACCGAACCTTTTTTGCACGTCAATTTCGACTATTCTCGCATTGTGGAGCCATTGGAATAAAGTTGTAGAGCTAACAAAGGTGTTCTTTTCAGCCATTTTTAATTCGTAGAAGATGGAGAGCCATAAGGGCCTCTTGAGGAAATGGGACGATTGGCTACACTTCTCATCGTTTTAGGTGAAATAAAAGTCAATCTTAGCGTATTTCTCGTTTTTATGAATTCTATTTTCTTTAGGCTAGTTTGGTCCGGTTAGGCCTTTTTATCACCGTATTACCACCTGAGAATCTTAATATATCAAGGAAATGCCCATCGGGAGCCTTGGACCACAAACATGTAGCCCAGGAGGGATGAATCCGATTATCATGTTGTCAGTGTTTATGGTGAAGTTATTCTACCGTGTTATTCAGATTTAAGTCATAAACAAGAATTAAAACAACACCCCACACACCTAAATTCATAAACAAGCACAAAACACTATTTACTGCAAGACCATTCAAACACTTTCAACACTTAATTTAATGGAAATGAATACTTTGAACAACAAAAAAAATACTTTTATTCCCGCACGCTTGCATCTTCTCTCTCAAAGTGAAACTAAAAATCATTATTAAATGCTCCGTTAGAAACAACTCTTGCTCCAATAAAGAGGGGTTTCATTTCTCAGGCAAACTATTATACAATTTGTTAAATATTTTAATGAAATCATTCATGCTTTCATTAGAATTTTCTTAATAGCATTAAACTCCGTCAATGAATAGCCATGATATCTCTTTTCACCCCATATTTGGATGAATTGTCTTTCTAATCGTCCCAATCATTAATTGAGCCATTTGGTAATCCTTTAAACCATTTTCTCGCTTCTCCATTCAAGTTGACATACAAAAAGTCTTCATTACTACATCAAGATGTTCAACATTTAAATTTTCAAAGAAAGTGAAAAACAAAGGCAAGTGTTGTTCATAGCTATTTCATCTTCATCTTCAAGAATCTAGGAAGCAATTTAAGGTATTCCTGAGGCATTGCATTCATCGTTGTGGGAGATTTAATGGTGCATATCTATTCACCAAGAAAGTAGGAATAGTGGCCGCCATGTTTATGCCTTGATTTCATCGCTTCCTTGAGTAGGTGGGGTTTGTATACCCGTTGTAGATGTGGATGGATGAGTTGAAACAACCGATATGGGAAAATGTTGATGAACAATAGCAAGAACCGGAAACCGTATTGTGCCGAGTTTCTATAAAAGTAAATGAAATAGACTCAAAATATTGTTCTTCTAACTTTGGTTCTTGGAAATGAATAGTGTGGGGACAAGGATTCTTGTTCCGAGAAATTGATTTTCGGGAAATATCTCTCGATGAAAGGGTATGGGAACTCGCTCGCATGGTGCATAAAGGTAGCATCGGTGTAGAAAGTGCCTGATTTCTCGTCTTTTTTAGAAACCACTTTCAGATCTAAAAAGAATATGGGTCAATGAGAGGTGTCCGACCTCGTATGTGGCCTTTTAATGACAAAATTTATAAAATAAAAACACAAATGATATTTCCTCCCTCTCTCGAAAACCGTAGGAAATATGAACAAAACCCAGGGAAAAACTTCGCTTCTTCGTCCCGAAACGACGCGCAAAAAAATGTTGTATCTTAAGAGACAATCCCCTTAGCCGTGATAAGGAATCGCGTTTCCGTATACTTATATAACTATGTCACAAAAGTATTTGTCTTTGTTTAACCACCATCAAATATTTATCATTAAACCCCAAAGATCAAATATAATAAATGTCCCACAATTCTATTATTTGTTGATATAGAATGGAATGATCGAAGAACATGAAAGAAAGAAGCCCAAACTGATATGTCACATACAAAATATATCACCTCAAACTCTAGAAGAATTATAAGAAAGGGAACAATTAAAATGAAGGAGTGCCTATTAAGGCTTTTAACTCTTATTTACACAAGTAAAAAGAGACTCGCAATTTCATTACTTCATTTTATTCGTAGATGGAAAGAAGACAATGTAAACTAGAAGACATCAACATAAACAAATGCCATAAATTTTCTTTTCATTCATTAATCATTTGAAACTGAGTACAAAATTTGTAGTCCGAAGGTCCAAAACTTTCAACCTTTCTCTTTCTTTCTCTTTATCTCATTAAATACAATAGAAATAAGTTTGTAACTACTATAACTCGATCTTAACTACTTCAACTACTTAGGAGTTCATACACTACTCCATTACATGTCATCAAAATGTTTAAGACAATTACATTCTCTTTAAAAGAGAAATAAATATGAAATTAAAATGCTAATCTATATGATGAATATGAATTGATGATGATGTCACATTTCCTTAACCTGCTGATTTATCCTTATTTGAAGTCGAGGGATCCTTTTATAAATTTGTCATCCAAGATCCGCACTTCTTCCATATCTCGATATTTGTCTTAGGCAAATGAACCAAATTTGTGATATTCTAATGTGAAAGTAGTGATTCTATTGAAAGATGGTATTTCAAAAAATAGAGTTTCACTAACCACAATGTACCGCCGAAAATGTCTCCAAGGAAATTGATCATCGTTGCTCCTTTAAGAACCCTAGAAGGCCTCATGAGTGTCAGTTTTAATTAATTTTTTGCCAACACTAGCAAGGGTTCATAAGAATTCCATGATATAAGACCACCTCCAAGACCCCAACATGATGGGAAACCTACTCTTGCTATTTTATCAAATAATTTATCAATCCGACTCTCCTCGCTTCCTTAAGCTCAATCAACTTTTTCTCGTATACTTCTCGCAACAATATTTGACAATAATTTTGTCAATTTCCACACCATATAAAATCGTTTTTAATTTCATTTTCTTCCAACTCCCGATCGCCTTTAGAATCAATGAAATTATTGAAATTTCTTGCCCAAATAGCCCTATTAATTATCTTCTCGTTTGTCTATCATGACTTTCTCTTTAAAATCCATGTTAATACTTTTTTCCGCAACAATAGCCGAAAATCCCGCATTGTTTTCATTTCTACAATAATATCATTCTAGATGATATCCCTTAGCTCCGTATTAAGGATATTTCCCTTCAATTTTTTCTTGAGATTTTTAATCTCAAGACGCTAGCTTTTTCCATTTTATATTTGTTGGATTCTCCTTCAAGGGTTTTTATACCTTTTGTTGTCGTCTCTAAATCGTATTATGCCCTTTTTCGATCTCTCTCTCTACCATCTACAATTCAAAGGTTAATCGAGAAATTTGTGTTGATGGATTCCTCACTACTTGATGGAAAAAAAAGGGAAAGTATGATTCGATATGGTTTTGTAATGACAGTAGTAGTTTGTTTTAATTTAGTGACTTCTTCTTCCTTGTAATGAGTCATGAAGAAGTTTTTCTTTCTAATTTTCCACCTCTACTACCTCCTCGCTACCATGGAATCTTCTCCCGTAGGAAATTTCAATTTTTTCTTCTAAAGATATATTTCTCGATTCAACACTTTGCGAAGCTTCGCACGTAATCTATCATCGGGATCTACTCCAATATTCACTATGATCTTTTTGAGCTCTTCCTTCGGATTGTCAAAGCCCCGGAATTGGCTTTCTCTAACTTCAACTCGCTTTATCACCTTTCCAAGCATATTCTCTCGCCTTTAGTGCCATTGCATTAGTTTTTTTTAGGTCATTCACAATCGCCTGACTCCGTTTGCATGTGTAGATTCACTTTGTCCAACAATGGAATTTTCTTCACATCTACAAATTTCAAATCTGACAATATTAAAATTATTAGAAGAACCAATATACATACTCTAAGGATGTGAAAGGGAAATTTGAATTGGTCCTTTTCAAGATCCACGGCAGCTTAGAAGTCTTGTTTGGTTTGGAGCTATCTCGGTACCAACTCGATCGTCCATGCTTGCCTTCATTTTTTGATTTCTCTCTCGCAATCCGGGAAAACATTTGTTTAATTAGGGGCACTTGTTCCCGAGTGCTCTCATGCCTCCTGTGAAGTAGGGACATTTTTTTCATCTCCTAATTGTAATGAAAAACTAGGTTGAGGCATTCACGTACTCTTCATTAAACTTTTCTCTCTTCTCGCCCCTCTATTCTTCGCCGTCCTCTAAATCAACCACCGCCTCTTTAATCCCTTTTTTATTTGATTTCCGATATAATGTGAGTCCGAAAATTTGAGCTTACCGAACCCACAACACCTTTACTTTCCACTTTTTATAGATCTCGTCCTGCCATGAATGAAGGCCGATATCCATTATCAATTCTTCTATTAGAAATGACATTGTGAGGGTCATAAGCCCACTTCTCTCCTAACAAGAAGTGCATTTCATCTAATATCTTAGTGACTTTATCAAATGCTTGTCTCATATTAACTATAAAGGAACCCACAAATATTGGAAATTTGAACATATGACCCCTTCTTCATAGGCACAAAGTGTATTTGGTCAACATTTAAAATTTGCCTAATGAACTCCGCAGAAAATAATCTCATAGGCACAACACAGAAGCTTATAAGGTTCTACACTAGCTCCATAAAGCTCCACTTCAGACACCTCAAAGAAAAACCAATCACCAAATTTACAATTTGTCCCCAAATGTAAGAACCTTGATATCATGGAAAAAAATGTGGGGAGAACTTATGTTCAAAACTTTATATGCAAATAAGACATAAAATGACTTAAAAATAAAAAAAACCACCCTCATTCTATTATTTTATCACTATATCTCATTCAAAATATTACTCGATTGTATCCTCTTATTCATATCCATAATAAAACCCCGCATGCATGAATTCTTCTACATTTTGATATAAAAATAGGTAAACAATAAGTGAGGGAAACCTGAATGAAGCCATTAAAGATAATATCATTTAGCCGAGAGTTAATAGCTTGGTTGGCCAAGATGGAATGTCTAGCACCACTCCCCCGGATTCATCATCATGGCGAACACCGCTGCACTGACTCGTCCACCGCATCGTCGTCATCCTTTCCCAAAATATTTGCAATGAAGCTCAACACTAGTTCGACTTCAATATCAAAAACCTCCATAGAGAAATCTTTATTATCGCACAACCGGCTATGTATTTGGCTTCATAAAATGAATGAACTCGATTAAACTCGAATTCGCAAGATCGTCATAATACGCTATCAAGGAACCATCGCAGAATTGGACATACGACTCCGACTTAGGGTAACATAGAGCTTGGCGAATTAATCGAGCCGACACTTGTAGAACGTTTTCCCTTGAAAATTCATTACAAAAAATTTCCAAGGTACATACTAGACATTAGCCAATACATAAGTTCGGTGAAAGATGAGTTTTTGGGATACATGTAGACAACACACCAGCTTTTTCCATGGCCGTGTAAATTGGAGAATTATTATCGTTTAGAGGACTTATTACAAAAAGAAAGGTGGTCAAGGGAACTATCCGTGTCCCGGATATCCCCGTTGGTATCCATGAGAGGGATGTGATTGTAAGAACTCCGACAGGATGGGCGTTTAGCCATAGTTTAACTTTAGATGGTAGACAATTGACAGGTGACCACACCGACAGACTCGAAGACCGAAAAAGACGCAACGTAGAAAAACTTCAAACACCAAATAATAAAAAATATCTTCAAAAAGACTAAGAACCCTCCTTAAATAGGGCAGCTTTGAATTAATTACAAGATGCGCCAATGTATCGTTCGTAAATCCCGACGTGGAATACAACTATAACCAACTTGGAAGAATACGTTACCGCGGGAGGCCTCGAGGTACAGGACTCATTTGGCTTATGCCCCCATAGTCAATCTTCGACCGTTCATCTGACATTCTGGCAACAATTACGCGCTCAATCGTGGAGGCACCCTCCATGTTAACTCATTCGTTGGAAAGTTCCCACGGTTCGGCCTTTGTTCATTTTTTTGATAAATCATCGAGTCTCACTTGATAAATTGCTTCGATATTTAGTCTTTGAATTGGGACCCACTTCCATAAAGTCTAAAAAGTATTTAAACTTCAAACTTTAATATAACGAGCGGATATATTTTTATGATAAAGTATATGAAATTTAGTAATTTAACATATCTTTTTAGTAGTTTTCTATTTTTTTTGTGTTTTTCAAAATTAAATAAAGGGATATTGCAAATGATATACAACACACACATCCCAATCATTTCGATTAGAATCGGGCAGATCTTGTAAGAGCTAGCCTGATCTTTATTAAAATCTTTCACCACACCATTCTCCCGTGGGTGATATGGAGTACTCTTCTAATGATGAATCGGAATTCTTCCGTTAGAGATTTAATAGTTTCATTAACAAAGTGTGTACCCCTTGGCCACTCATCAAAATATTGGGGCACCCAAATTGAGTCAAGATGTCTTCTCAAAAATGAAGTGTGAAGTTGTGTTTGTAATACAATCCTTTACGTGCTTAGCCCTCGCCCCATCCGGTCATATAATCATTACAAAGATTATGTAATGCGCACATGTATTCTTTCGTAGGGTCAATGTCCAAAAAAATCAATGGCCCATTTGTCAAAATATTGCAATGCCATTTGTGGGGTGCAATGACATCTCATCTCTCGCGCGATCGCTTCCCCATCCTTTGGCATACAACACAAACATGACAATATGCATGTGCCTCACCGTGCACCGTGAACCACCGTAAACCAACTCATAGATATTCTATGGTGGAATTCCCTACATAGTGATCTCCCCGAAAACCCCCATGAGGCTAAGCTAAGATGTCCCATCTCTCAAATTCCAATACATATCTTCATAGAACTTCATCCGCACCATCTTGTATAGCTGGACTAACAATTAGAGTAAAGTCACCGCGTGCACGACCAACTCTTTCTTCTCGTTGCGTGTATACTCCGTGAACACACTTCCAAAGGGTCAAGAAATGAATAATATCCACAAAATGATAATCAACTACCTTTATAGAAAATAAATGCACATATGGTAAGCCATCTTCCAATCTAGTTGGCTCTTCTCCATTTTTAATGCGCGACAACCGATCGAGCCCAAAATTCACTTCCGAGGTTTCACAATTACTTCAAAGTCATACTCTTGAAATAGCAACAACCACCGCATATTTACCCCTAACACAAAATATTGACCCGATACTTCAGAGCGCAGTGGTCATAGAACATCTTAAAGTGGCCCCCAATATATAATGGAAATTTTTTTGCAATGCATAAACCATAGCCAATCCCTCCCTTTCCATGGTTGAGTAATTACATCCACGCTCGATAGATTCCTACTTCGAAAATGGAATAAAGGTGGTCAATATCCCTAGCTCCTTACTATGCTAAAATAGCTCCTAGTGCGATGTAGGAGGCATCAACGTGTACATGGAATACCTTCGACCTCGCTCCTCGGGAAAGACCAATATGGGCGCAAGGACTTCATATTCTCCTTAAGCAATTCAAAATCTTTTCGGGCATTCTTCGTCCCAATAGAATGATGTATTTCTTTAGTATATTTTCCATGGGTGTAGTGCTCAACACATATCCTTGAATGAACTTATGGTAATACCCCGTATGCTCAATTGAGCGCAATTGTTTCACATTTGGCAGAACCTTCAAAGTTAAAAATAACAACGATATTTGTTGGATCCACCATCAATCCTTGTCGACATACAATATGACCGAGCAAGATCTTGAATGACACACAAAAGAAATAATTTTTCAGATTTATGGAGATTCGATATCATGTTAAGTATCCAATTATGTGCAGATTTGATACATGCTTCTTCAACAAGCCAAAGATAGTCCAATAATCGAAGTATACTTATCAATCTATGGATGTATTCCTTGAACACATCGACTACCACGCGCAAGAAGATAGTTGGCGATTATTCAAACCGAATGGAATGAATTTATACCGAAAGGATCCCCATTCGTCGCAAAAAGTTGTCTTACTTGGGCCTTTCTGCCGTGATTATGATCCGGTGGTATCCCGAGAAACTATCCGTAAATGAATAGGCCTTCGTCCTCCTACATTGTCCATGATCCTTGGCCGTAAATGGGGTCGAACGGATCATGTATGCAAGCATCATTAAATTTGTGTAGATCCATGTAAATCCTTATTTCTCCCTTTCAGTTTTCTTTGTCATACACCACCATAGGACTCACCCAATTTGATTCCTCCACCGGTTCTAAGGACATTGCAACAACCATTTTCTCCAATTCCTCTTGAGTTTCTACTTATATTTGGGATTAAACCCATACGGTGCTACTTCATTGCAGTTGCGCATCCTGGCTTCAAAGTAATCTTCATTACCCCGAGATCTCCATATCCCCTTTAGCTCAAAAAATTTGTAGGAAATAGGTATTGATATTTAGTCAATAGCTCAACGACCTTTCCCACCATATCATCATCCCAAAGAATCCCCGATATTTTCTAATTTTGGCTATTCCTCCGAGCCAATTTTCACTGGCCGAATCTTCGCAGGCTTAGTGACACTGGGAGGACTCAATCGTAATCCCAACAAATGCGTGATGTCCTTCGTATCGTGGATCGTAATGTTCCTTGGATATTCCTCATTATCTTCAACTCAAAGATTTAGAAAGTTAAAAATGTCCTTCATCTACACATCCCATGTCATGCACAACGTGCTCTACCTTTTTTTTTTGTGGTGTCAAAGATGATTCATGAATACTGCGTTGCTTTTCCCGCGCCGAAACCACTTTAAAAACTCGAAGGTCTATTGGCAAAATGTTTATGTCCCAATATATTGTAATGTTGTCCTCGATGTAGAAAATCTTTGGCAAAGGATGGAGTACATGTCTCTCTCGGAGAGGCTCCGAAGTCTATCGAAGAATTGGTTGTGTAATGACCTACCTAAAGATTGGATAATTTTGATATTACAGGATATATATGCAGGTTTGTAAAGACCAAGTCGTGTATACATGTGGATAAGTACGTTCCAAGTCGCATATGCCTTTTGCACTCCAAAAATTTTGATACCAAGGGGTATTACCATGGTATTAGCCCACAGTATTGAGTGTTGTATTGTATATTTGATTCCATCCAAGAATACCATCAATAGTTGTGTGGTTTTGACTCATGGTATTTGTAAATGCTAAATCTATATAAGGAGAAGAAGATCATAGTGTAGAGTGTGCATATGTAAGGGTTGTTACTAAATTTTTTCTCTGAGATATATCTTCATGAGATGAACTCTGTTCTTATTGAAAAATATGAAGTTATGATGCACCCTTGGATAAAATGATGGTTCAAGATCTCTAGATCTGAAATGCCTATGTACCTACATGACTTATTGAAGAAATGATTAGATCTATGATCTGGCACATGCTTGTTGAAGTAAAGTGAAGAATTCTGGGTAAGTATTGTAGATCATATACATTCTGCCCCTATTTATCTATCTATACGCAGGTTCATCGTCGTGAAAGCACGTATATTCGCTGACCGTCTCTAATAAAAGCGTATGGCGCTAAGGCTTTTCGTTTCGTTGCGTAGGTTTCGAATTATTCTACATATTTGCTAGATATCATTTTTGGGATTCAATTGCGTTAATTTAGTCATTCATCTATGACCATTTCCATGAGAGGTAGTCGTAACTGACTAATTTCTCATGATTTTTGAATAGTCCACTTAGCACTCATTGCATCGGGTGATGCTCATAGGGGTGAAGAAGTGGGATTGAAACCAGTGAAATGAATCACATAGCATCGATCATCACTTCCAGGGCTAGCACCCGGTAACCAAGACTTCCCGGGAGGTCACCCATCCCAGAACTCCTCTGGCTCAAGCAAGCTTAACTGTGGAGTTTTCCCCACAATCAAGCCCACTTAGCTTGCTACCCCATTTGCAAAACCTTAGAAACTATTGTGCCTCATGAACCATTCAAGAAGAGATTCCTTTACTCTTAGTATTTTAAGTATGAGGGGTTTCCGCAGTGCATTATATTAGATATCATTTTTGGGATTCAACTGCATTAATTTAGTCATTCATCTATGACCACTTCCATGAGAGGTAATTGTAACTGACTAATTTCTCATGATTTTTAAATAGTCCACTTAGCACTCATTACATCAGGTGATGCTCACAGGGGTGAAGAAGTGGGATTGAAACTAGTGAAATGAATCACATAGCATCAATCATCACTTCCAGGGCTTGCACCTAGTAACCAGGACTTCTCGGGAGGTCACCCATCCCAGAACTCCTCTGGCTCAAGCACGCTTAACTGTGGATTTTTCCCCACAATCAAGCCCACTTATCTTGCTACCCCATTTGAAAAACCTTAGCAACTATTGTGCCTCATGAACCATTCAAGAAGAGATCCCTTTACTATTAG